>PVKC010019393.1:0-19136 GCA_004027635.1 Crocidura indochinensis
TGAACTGTATATTTATTTTTTTCTGAGCACAGAGCCAGGAATAGCCCCTGAGCATCACCGGGTGAGGCCCCAACCCCCCTCCACCCCAAATAATTGGTAGATACTAGGTGGTCATCTAATCAATAATTGGAAATGTCATGGAAATATATGTAACATTTCCATGGGATTATTTTTTGGGTCATACTTTTCAGCACTCAGGGGTTACTCCTGGCTCTATGCTCAGGTATCACCCATGGCAGGCACGAGGACCATATGGGATGCTGGGATTCAATCACCATCCTTCTACATGAAAGGCAAACGCCTTACTTCCATGCTATCTCTCTGGCCCCGAGCTGTATATTTTTACCAAGTTCCAGAAACATACAATTAAAGCCACCATGTCCCAAATTTGTACTTTACCTGTCTTCCACCATCCTTTTGCAAAGATCTGATACTGTACAGACCTTCATAGGGAGACTTTACCCTTAAACTTTCTTTTATTTCTTTGGTTTGGTTTGGGGACACTCCCAGTGGTATGCAGGGCTTACTACTTGCTCTGCACTCAGGAATTACTCCTGGCTATGCTCCAGGGATCAAATGAGATGCTGATTAAACCTGGGTTGGCCACGTACTAGGCTAACATCCTACCTGCTAGACTGTCTCTGGCCTCTCCTTTGGTCAATATAGTTCTTGAGCTGGACAGAGAGCTCAGTCCTAAATTCAATCCTTGAGACCACATGGTTCCTGGGCTCTGATAGTTGTGACCCAATAACCAAAGAAAGAATTGGTATGGGGCCACAGTGATAGCACAGCAGAAAGGTGTTTGCCTTGCATGCGGCTGACCCAGGACGGACCTCAGTTCGATCCCTGGTATCCTATATGGTCCCCCGCACCAGGAGTGATTTCTGAGCACAGAGCCAGGAATAGCCCCTGAGCATCACCAGGTGAGGCCCCAACCCCCCCACCCCAAATAATTGGTAGATACTAGGTGGTCATCTAATCAATAATTGGAAATGTCATGTGTTGTATATGTAACATTTCCATGGGATTATTATGTTACTGACCCTACCCTGATGGGTGATTGTGCCCTACCGTAGGGTGTGATCTGGCATTCTGCTCCCAACCTAGGGTGGTACCTGATTCTGCTCCCACCATTGGGTGGTACCTGATTCTGGGGTATAGAAGCAAGTGCCTGTGGAAGGCGAGGGGCTTTTTGGTCGGAACTGATGCTGAGGCTTTGGACTTCAGTCTTGTCCACCCAATAAAGCTAATATTTCCTCAAGCCTGACTGTCTGCGAGCTGTTTACCCGCCGCTTCACCTCAGAACCACAGGCTTCACCTCAGAACAGGTTGGCAGACTCGTGCTCCGAGCTGGAGGGAAAGACCTCATTTTCCATCCCTCCATCAGTCAACCTCTTCAGGGGCTGACTTGCAACATCACGTGTTCAAGGAATATGGTATTTTTACTCTGCAAATTCGAATTCTGCATTTAAAAGTACCTGACACTAATACAAATAAATGTGAACTTCTTTTTTATTTTGGCAGCATCCTTATATCTACAGGGTTACCTTTGCCACAGCTAATGAGTCCTCAGCATTGCTAATTAGGATGTTTAATGAAAAAGGAACTTTGAAGGACCTGATCTACAAGGTAATGGTCGTATGGAAGTTCTTAATTCCCTTTAAAAACTATAATTGATGGGGCCGCGGTGGCGCTGGAGGTAAGGTGCCTGCCTTGCCTGCGATAGCCTAGGACGGACCGCAGTTCGATCCCCCGGTTCCCATATGGTCCCCCAAGCCAGGAGCGACTTCTGAGCGCATAGCCAGGAGTAACCCCTGAGCGTCACTGGGTGTGGCACAAAAACAAAAACAAACAAACAAACACCCTATAATTGATGCTTCATCTCAAAGGTTCCAGAATCTAGCCCCAAGGATTTTTGTTTTAACTTAATATGGAATTTAATTTTATTTTAGCACTGAAATTACCTAGTTTGATTAAAAAACATTCCTTTCCCCATATGAGGGAAGCCTGAATCTCTAAGATTAAACATAAATATCAGATATAAATACCTAAAAATCGGGGGGCTGGGCAGTGGCGCTGGAGGTAAGGTGCCTGCCTTACCTCGCTAGCCTTGGATGAACCTCGGTTCGATTCCAACCCAAAAAAAAAAAATCTAAAAATCTCTAAGACTGAACATGAATCTCTAAGACTAAATATAACTTACGATTATGTCCACTCTGCTGTAAATTGCTTTCATAGTACTTTTGGGGTTGGGGCAGGGAAACTGTCCTATCAGCTGTGCCCAGGGACTAGTTTGAGGATTCTTGGTGCCAGGAATGGATCTCAAGCCTCCCTTATGCAAATTTGCACATTTGCTATCACCTGGGCTCCTTTTTTAGGTAGATTTGAAGTTTGTGCCTTTCTCTTGACAAAGCAAAACTGAACCATCTCAATAAAATTGGGGCAGAGATGGGGGAACAGACAGTATAGTCCAAGGCTAAGAGTAGGCACATCATCACTGAGCTAAAGAAGGAACAAATGTATAATGGTCTTTTTGTTTGTTTGTTTGTTTGTTTTTGGGTCACACCCAGCAGCACTCAGGTTACTCCTGGCTCCACGCTCAGAAATCACTCCTGGCAGGGGGATGGGGGGCCGCATATGGGATGCCGGAAATCGAACCAATGACCTTCTGCATGAAAGGCCAACGCCTTACCTCTATGCTAACTCTCCGGCCCTGGCTGGCCTTTTTCTATTGGTTTTATAGATTGTTGGTTCTTACAACCAGCCTGGATCGATCATACAGCATTTAAGTCTTTACATACAACTGACCCTGGTTCCATCCACATCATCCCATGTGGTCCCCAGAGCATCACCAAGAGTAATCCCTGAGCTCAGAACCAGGAATAATCTTTGGGCATCGCTGTATATGATGCCCGCAAAATATAAAAATTAAAACCCACAGCCAGTCCTACTAGCCAGTCCTGTTCAGGGACTCCTATGCATGTAAGACCTCGATGCTTTCTTATTTCTTTGTTTGTTGGGGAGTCCTATACCTGGTGGTGGGTGCTCAGGATCACTCCTGACAGGGCTCAGTGGACCATATGTGGTGCTGGGGATTGAACCCAAGTCAGCCACTTGGTGTGCCTTTCCTGCTGTGCTATCTCCCCGGGCCTTACTGCTGCTTTTTTGAACTCTCTTTGTCCTCTTCCTAAGGCAAAACCAAAGGACCCGTTCCTGAAGAAGTATTGCAACCCTAAAAAGATTCAAGGCCTTGAACTTCAGCAAATCAAAACATACGGGCGACAGATATTAGAGGTAAGAGATATTTAACTTTAGTTTAAGTTGCATTGCAATTTCACTCATCCTTTAACATTGCTTTTGTGGGGAATTTTTTCAGGTAATAATCCAAGGTTAAAGCTGTCTGATTTTATTTTATTTTATGTGGGGTCAGGGGCATGGGCTCTCAAGAAATGTTTGGGAGGCCCTAGGGGGCTATTTCTAGAGATTCTTTATTATTATTATTATTATTTATTTTTTTTTTTTTTTGGTTTTGGGGCCACACCCAGTGACGCTCAGGGGTTACCCCTGGCTATGCGCTCAGAAGTCGCTCCTGGCTTGGGGGACCATATGGGAAACCGGGGGATTGAACCGAGGTCCATCCTAAGCTAGCGCAGGCAAGGCAGGCACCTTACCTCTAGCGCCACCGCCCGACCCCTATTATTATTATTTTTTTTTTTTTGGTTTTTGGGGAGATTCTTGACCTATTGTTGCAGCCTGAGATTTCAGTGTTCATGCTTGACTTAGAAGTACCAGGGGCCGCAAGGTCCACCACCCACCCGGCTGCAATGAATCCTCCACATGCTAAATATGCACACCGGCCCTTTGAGCTGTTTCCTGGCACCAGCTGACTGGTTGATTACAAACTCGGGCACTATTGTATTTTTGTTTGCTTGTTCGTTTGGTTTTGGGGTCCACAATGGGTGTGGTCGGGTTTTACTCCTGGCTCTGCTCAGGGATCACTCCTGATGGTGCTGGGGAAGTGCAAAGGAGTGAAGAAACAAGAGTGATTGCATGCAAGGCTAGTGCCATAACCCCTGTATTATCTCTCTGGGCTCTGTCATATTTTATCCAGAAAAACGATTTGAGATTGAGATGCTCATTTTTTGTTGTGTTTTGTGGCCATGCCCAGCATTGCTCAGGGACAACACCCAGTTCAGCGCTTGGATTTTGGTTTCACTCCCAGCAGTGTTCTGAGGATCAGGCTGGGCTGGCACTGATCCCTCCCCTTCTGCATGCAGAGCATGTGCCTCAGTCCGATGAGTTTTCTCTTCAACCCAAGATACTAATTTTAATCAGCTAATTCCCCAATGAGTATGTAGTGGAATTTAGTGTCTGCTTTTTGTTTGTTTGGGTTTTTTGGGGTCACACCTGACAGCACTCGATCAGGGGTTACTCCTGGCCCTACGCTCAGAAATTGCTCTTGGCAGGCTCGGGGGACCATTAGAGATGCCAGGAGTCATACCACCATCCTTCTGCATGCAAGGCAAACGTCCTATCTCCATGCTATCTCTCCAGCCCCAGTGTCTGTTTCTTTTTTGTTTTGTTTTGTTTTGTTTTGTTTTTTTGGTTTTTGGGTCACACCCGGCAGTGCTCAGGGGTTACTCCTGACTCCATGCTCAGAAATTGTTCTTGGCAGGCACGGGGGACCATATGGGGCACCGGGATTTGAACCGATGACCTTTTGCATGAAAGGTAAACACCTTACCTCCATGCTATCTCCCGGGCCCCTGTTTTGTTTTTTTTTTTAAAGAATTTTAAACTTTGCCATTTAAACTTTGATGTTATCTTTGGTTGATCTTTATCTTTGTGCAGAGTCTAGAGTTTTGTTTTAACTTCTCCATCGCCATATGGTTCCCTCGTGAAGTATAATAAGCATGAAAGGTCTTTCCTCCCTCACTTTCTCTCGGAACTTTGTTCTCTGGGCTTCTCAGATTGTACAGTCCTGTCATTGAAAGCAGTTGGAGCATATCCCACGTCCCAGTGGTTTTTATCTTGAAGTGTTCTCTGCATGCCCTCCTACTAATATAACTTGTGCACTGCAAGTTAAGAATGAGATAAAAGGAATGAAGACACATCTGAGGTTGTAATCTTGTCTTTCAATCCACCCCAGGTTGTCCTGGCCACTCCCTTGTGCTAGCACTGCGCTAGGTCTTTGCAGGGCTGTCTCCAGGCATCTCTGGGCGAGCCCCTGCTTATCCGATGGCCGCTGAAAGGTTTGCTTCTTTTTTGTGGGAGCCCGTCATGTGTTTCTATTAATACACAGCAAAAGATACTGTGAGGAGAGATTGGGAGAAACATGTCTGAAATGCAACCCCTTTCCTTGCGTAACTGGCCCCAGCTCTGACCTGTTAAGTTTTACGCACCTCCCCAGGAGGAGCCGGTCTTGGCTGTGATGAGAGCACTGGTCCTTCAGGACCAGAAGGTGCTCTTGGCATCAGAGCTCGTGGGCAGGAGTAGTCAGACGCTTCTTCTGTCTCTTCCCAAAGGTAGAGAGAGACCTTTGGGAACGGAAGGCACAATCACCGTCTCCCACACTGGAGACCATTGAGCACCACTCCCTCTTCCAAAGAAAGGGACACAGAAATCTCCCCCAGTATCCTGTTTGAATTTGCTTTAACATAGAGTCACATGGAAAAAAAAAAAAAAAAAAACAGTTTACTGATCGTATAGCTGAAAGAATGATGTTGAGGAACAAATGTGCCCTCTCCCTATTATTCCACAGGTACTAAAGTTTTTACATGACAAAGGATTTCCTTACGGGCATCTCCACGCCTCCAACGTGATGCTGGATGGGGACACTTGCCGACTCCTAGACCTTGAGAATTCTTTATTGGGCCTTCCTTCATTTTACAGATCTTATTTCTCCCAGTTCAGGAAAATCAATGTAAGTTGCTGAAAGTTATGAAATGGCAGGTTCGGTTCTAGGTGTAAATCGGCCATTCAAGTCGGCCACTTGCTGACCCAGATTTAATCCCCAGCATCCCAGATGGTCTCCTGAACCCACCAAGAGTAATTCTGAGAGCAGAGCCAGGAGTAACACCTGAGTGTCACTAGGTGTGGCTGCTAAACCAAATACATAAATAAATACATTTATTTATTTTTAAATACATTAAAAACATTTTTTTATTGAAACCATTGTGATCCACAGAGTCCTTCATAGTTGAGTTTCAGATCTACAATGAGTCAGGGCCTTTCCCATCCCCAGTGTTGACCTCTCTCCACCCATGGTCCCAGAGTGCATCCTGTCCCACCACACTTTGCCCCCTGGCCTGCCAGTGTCACTGGCCCCTTTGGCTTTAGATCGTTAAAGTTTTGTTCTCTTGATTCTTTTGTCGTTGACTCTGGCTATTTAGACTTCATCTTTTTTTTTTTTAATTTTATTGAAACCATTGTGATTTACAGAGTTCTTCACAGTTGAATCTCACTATACAGTGAGTCAAGGCCCTTCCCACCACCAGTGCCCACCCTCCCTCTACCTGTGGCCCCAGAGTGCATTCTCTACCACTACCCTCTGCCCACTGGCCTGCCAGTGTCACATGTCCCTTTGGGCTTATTTTTGTTTTTGTTTTTTTGGGGGGATCACACCCGGCAGTGCTCAGTTTATTCCTGGCTCTACGCTCAGAAATTGCTCCTGGCAGGTTCAGGGGACTGTATGGGATGCAAGGATTTAAACCACCATTCTTCTGCATGCAAGGCAAATGCCCTACCTCTGTGCTAGCTCTCCCGCCCCTCCCTTTGGGTTTAGATCCCTTGATTCTATTATCATTGTTTTTTTGGTTTTTCAGGCCACACCCGTTTGATGCTCAGGGGTTACTCCTGGCTCTGCTCTCAGAATTACTCCTGGTGGGTTCAGGAGACCATCCTGGTTGGGGGGGGGGGGAAATCAAACCACAGTAGAGCTTGCAAGGCAGACACCTTACCTCTAGCGCCACCCCGATGGCCCCTATCATTGTACTATCATTGTATTTTTATTTTTATTTTTTAAAGTCAGTCAAATTGAGCGGGGGGGGGGGGGGGATTATATACCAACTTTTATGATACTAACATTAATAAGTTCTGATAAATGATAAACCACTGCCATTGGCCATTGGACCAGCCATCATTGTATTTTTAAATACATTTAATTTAAATTAAAAAAATTCTCTTGGCGGATCCATGTTCTGCCCATGCAGTAAATATGCAGTAAGTATGGAAGTTCTGGTTTGTGTAGGTCACAGTATTGACTTAAAATCTCCCACTGAGGATTTCTGTATCCCCAACACACTAAATTGAAATGCTAGAAAGGGCCAGGAGGGCATTTAAATGGCATTTAAAAACCACGGCGGGTGGACTGAGGGGTTTTGGCCAGAGAAATGCCCTGTGAATTCTTACAAAAGGCGCTGGAGTTGTGGTTTCAGCACTAAGCAAGAGCGAGATTGGCCCTGCTCTGGTCTCTCAGTGGAAGCTGCTTTGAGAGTCACAAAGCCAATGGAAAGATGAACGAGCCACTGCTCTCCTTTCTCCCCCAGACTTTGGAAAGTGTGGACGTCCACTGCTTCGGCCACTTACTCTACGAAATGACGTACGGACGGCCGCCCGACTCAGTGCCCGTAGCCTCCTTCCCCCCTGCACCATCGATGGCTGTGGGTCAGTATGGGGTTAAGCTGCATCTCTGGGCCCCAGTATTCCATAGAACTGCTCACCCCCTTCGAGAGGCCAGGAGAGACCCAACAAGTTGCTGTGCTCCCTCTGTGAGGAGTCTGACTCGACTGGAAAGGAAACCAGATCTAAGCAAGCCACTAAGTGCATTTCACTGACAATTTAAATATCTAGTCCCTTGGAACTCTCAGGATCTCTTTGGACTAGGCATTAGAATTCTGGATGCGAGAGGAGGGACGGTCAGACTGATGATAACTGAAACGAAAGTCAGGACCAGACAATTTGAAGCCAGTCACGCAGGCGCCAGCAGGTATCAGGAGTCAGACCAAGCAATTCTGGAGAAGGAACAGAGGAAAATAGAGATAAGCCAGATACAAAGCAGACAGGAGCCAAGCAGGCCTGGAGCTGAGCTGAGCTGAGGAAGGCTGGTGTAAATGGAGACAGCCGAAAAGGACCCAGAAAGTCTCCCAGCTCTCGTGAGGGACTGAGGGAGCCTGGATGCAGAGGGAAGGCACCTCGAGAAGAGGGAGATAGCAACCAGTGGAAACTTATTCAGGGGCCCTTTCATCCCCTTTCATCAACGGTGAGCCCAGAACTCACTGGAACAGAGAAAAGAGGGCAGCCTAACCCTCGCACCACACTTTGGGGTATCTGAATTGATCCTGCCTGTGTTGGTTCAGTGTCAGATTAGGTGGTTGATGACAACAGGCCCCAGGACCACTTTGTGTTGAATCTGAACAGCTGAGGATGCGCAGTGAACTGTGGTCGGAAAATCTGCCTGCTTTTGTTTATATCAGCCCAAGTGTCAGGTGATGATCTAGCGACAAATGGTGTTTTGTGTGCTGGTTTTGATTATAAACAAGCAGGCAGCAAAAGGCCTTTCAGGCTCCAAATATCTTTCACACGTGTATCATTTTGACCCTTTTATGAGAAGAGACCCTTTTATGAGTGGCCATCGCAAATCCTTCCACCAGTTATCTTTGAGCTCTATTTAGCTTTCTGTCGGCATGTGGTCTCTCAACCATTTATTTTGAGTCCTCGGCTAACGTCAGTGTTGCCAGCTTCCCCGCCCCCACGTAGCCATCTGTCCGTGTGTGAAGAGTTTTGACACTGTCCCGATCAGCGGCAAACAGTTGTTGTAAAACAATGTCAGACTTTTCCTCACCAGGCCGATTTCCTGGCACGTTCTCTGGAACTAAAATGTCTGTCTGTTCATTTCTATCAAGTGGCCGTCTTGGAGTCTACGCTGTCTTGTGAAGCCTGTAAAAATGGCATGCCTACCGTCTCCCGGCTCTTGCAGATGCCGTAAGTCCACCCCCTGCCTTGGCTGTGATCTTCCCCTGTGTGCTAAACCGAACCCGGGACCGCTGTCCCCCAGACCTGCCACTTGCAGAGGTGTGGTCCTCTGCAGCCACTGTGACCTGCTGGCTGGTAGCCAGTTGTAACATTTCCTTTGGCCTCCGCTTCCTCACTGCATCCTCTGTGCCCTTGACTGTCTGCTGTTTGTGGGCATGGACCTCAGTGTTGTGTATGTGGAAGTGGCCATGGATGTGTGGCAGCCCTGTTTCAGTGTACCGGTGACTTGGGGATGTGGCCAGTGCACAGGGCCTGCCCACTTGGGGAAGGATCATGTGTTTCTCACCTCCCGTGCACCTTTGTTTGCATTTACTTAACTGCTGGGCAGTGTCTATGAAACATCAGCTGTTGCCTCACCCCTGGGTACAGGTAACTACCTGAACCCTGCCCATTTCTAGGCGGGGTTTGCAGGTAAAGTGAACGCAATATCCTGTTCCCAAAGCCCCGCCCAGGAATGGGCAGGGTTCTGGTAGTTATCTGTACCCAGGTGAGGCAACAATCAGCCAGGCCCAGAGACTGTGCTAGGGAGTTCGAGGTAGTAGTCCTTTTACTTTAGTGTCACGAGGGGCTGGAGCAATGGTGCAGCAGTAGAGCATTTCTCTTGCATACTGCTAACTCAGGATGGGCTGCGGTTTGACCCCCCTGCATCTGATATGGTCCCCCAAGCCAGGAGCGATTTCTGAGTACATAACCAGATGTAACCCCTGAGCATCACCTGGTGAGGCTCATAAACAAACAAACAAACATATATATATATATATATATATATATATATATATATATATATATATATATATATATATATATAGCGTCATGAGTGGCCAGAGAGATAGCACAGCGGTTGGGCATTTGCTTTGCACGTGGCCGACCCAGGAGGGCCCCGGTTCGATTCCTAGCATCCCATATGGTCCCCCAACTTGCCAGGGGCAGTTTCTGAGTGCAGAGCCAGGAGGAACCCCTGAGCGCTGCTGGGTGTGGCCCAAATAAATAAATAAATAGCATCATGAATAGATCATTGAAGTGGTTAAAGGAGTTCTTTCGAGTCATTAGATGCATTTGCCATTCCTTCATGGAGACGCAGCAGTGTGGCTCAAAGGTATGCATCTGAGGTTAGACAGACCTGGGGCACCTGCACTTATACCTGAGTGGGTAACCTTGTACCAGTCTCCTAACCTCAGCTAGAATGTGGGTATCATTACAGTCCCTGCCTCTGAGGGCTGCTGAGAGGACTTGAATAGACGATTCTATTCTATGCAAGGCCCTTAATGAGTGCTTATTGAATATTAGTTGTGAGTCGTATTTGTCCAGTTTATATTTGAAAGCATTGCATGCCATACACAGTACCCAAGATCCTGGGTTGTGTTTTATTTTGTTTTGTATGGGTGACACCCGGTGGTGCTCGGGGCTTTCTCCTGGCTTTGTACTCAGGGATCACTCCTGGCAAACTCTGGACCATATAAGGATCAAATCCCAGTCAAACACCTACAGCACGAATTCAACTCCTTGCTGTAGTGGTTGAATTCTCTGGCTGTAGTACTTAAGTTTTATCCACTTGTTATAAGATAGCCTCAGAAAAAGTACTTGGGAGGAAGGCAGAGAGCAACTTGAATTCAAAGGAGGTGATCACCTCAGGTTCTCCTCATCCTCTGGTTCTGTTTGTTTTGGGGCCACACATGGCAGTGCTCAGGGGTTGCTCTTGGATCTGCATTCAGAAGTCACTCGGGGGCCGGAGAGATACCATGGAGGTAAAGCATTTGCCTTGCATGCAGAAGGACGGTGGTTTGAATCTCGGCATCCCATATGGTCCCCGAGCCTGCCAGGAGCTATTTCTGAGCATGGAGCCAGGAGTAACCCCTGAGCACTGCCGGTGTGACCCCCCCCCCAAAAAAAAAAGAAGTCACTCCTGGCAGGCTCGAGGGACTATTTGGGATGCTGGGGCTTGAACCCCGACCTGTCCCAGGTTAATTGCATGCAGAGCAAACACCCTACAACTGTGCTATCACTATAGACCTCCAGGCCTACATTTCTATTTTTCTTTTCTTCACAATTCGTTCTACTTATTTGTAGAATTTTAGTTTATTGAGTTCTGGAATAAATTTTATCCATAACTGATGAAAGTTAGTTATGCTGTTTAGAACTATCTGCTGCTTATTAGAAGCAATGTAATGAATAGCATATAGATAATAGAACATAAATAATATAACAAATAATAGTGGTAGTATTACCTTTAGGGGCCATTAAATTTTTGGATGGGGGGGGAAGCAAGGTGGCGCTAGAGGTAAGGTGTCTGCCTTGCAAGCGCTAGCCAAGGAAGGACCGCGGTTCGACCCTCAGGCATCCCAGATGGTCCCTCCAAGCCAGGGGCAGTTTCTGAGCGCTTAGCCAGGAGTAACCCCTGAGCATCAAATGGGTGTGGCCCGATAAAACAAAAACAAACAATAAAAATATTATTAGATGGGGGAGTGAAAGCCCTCCTGGATAGAGGTGCTGGTGGGATTGTTCCTGTTCGGGGAGCAACTGGCCTCTCTCCACCATTCTCTTTCCTCTTTTGAGACTCCTAGCGGTTTACTAGATTTTGTTTCATTTTTCCTTAACAGATTATTCAGTGATGTTTTGTTAACCACTTCCGAAAAGCCACAGTTTAAGGTAAGAGATACCCCTTTTTTGGTTTGTGACGACAGTAAGCTGGTTTTGAAAGTTGGTGCTTTATGTTTTTTTCCTGGAGATATCATTGATAGCTAACATTTTAGTTTTAGACGGAACAATATGATTATATGTGTGTGTGTGTGTGTGTGTACTGCAAAATGATCACTAAAGTTTGACATCCATCACCACAGTTACAAATTTTATTTTTCAGGCTGAAATGATAGCACAGCGGTTGGGCAATTGCCTTGTATGTGGTTGACCTGGGACAGACCCAGGTTCAATCCCCAGCATCTTATATGGTCCCACAAGCCTGCCAAGAGCGATTTCTGAGCACAGAGCCAGGAGTAACCTCTGAGTGCCCCTGAGTGTGCCCCCAAAACAAAACAAACAAATGTGATTTTTCTTTTTTGTTGTTGTGGTTGTGGTTGTTTTTGAGTCACACTCTATAGTCAGGTGGTCAGAATTTACTCCTGGCTCTTCACTCAGGAAGCACTCTTAGGGGTGCTCACGGCTACCAGAGATCAAAGCAAGATTGGCTATGTGCAAGGCAAGCCCTGTCCCATCTGTTTTGTCTCTCAGACCTCTCTGTTTTGGTTTTTGGTTTTTGGGTCACACCTGGCAACACTCTCAGGGATTACTCCTGGCTCTGCCCTCAGAAATGCTCCTGGAAGACTAGATTTAACCACTATCTGTATCTGTCCTGGATCAGCTGCTTGCAAGGCAAACACCCTACCACTGTGCTATCTCTCTGGTCCGTCTTTTTTTTTTTTTTTTTTTTTTTTTTTTTTTTTTTTTTTTTTTTTTTTTTGTGGTTTTTGGGTCACACCCGGCAGTGCTCAGGGGTTACTCCTGGCTCCATGCTCAGAAAATGCTCCTGGCAGGCACAGGGGACCATATGGGACACCGGGATTCGAACTGATGACCTTTTGCATGAAAGGCAAATGCCTTACCTCCGTGCTATCTCCCAGGCCCCTGTCTTTCTCTTTTTTCTCTTTTTTCTCTTCTCCCGGCCTTCCCTTTGTTTTTAGCACTGTAGTTACGAGCCGCTGAGATTGCATTTTGTTTTTTTGTTTTGTTTTTGTTTTTTGGGTCACACCCGGCAGTGCTCAGGGGTTACTCCTGGCTCCATGCTCAGAATTTGCTCCTAGCAGGCACGGGGGGCCATATGGGGCTCCGGGATTCGAACCGATGACCTTTTGCATGAAAGGCAAACGCCTTACCTCCATGCTATCTCCCGGGCCCTAAGATTGCATTTTGGATTGCAGGATTCAAACTCTTGAGTTACAGAGCCTGTCCAGGTGCTTACACACTCGGTGGTGCTCACATCCTTGGTTGTCATATACCCTCGGCTGCAGTGCTGTCTGTGTGCTGGAGTCATGTCATTTACACCAGAAAGATCGCATTCAACATGTGGGGGCCACAGTGCTGTTGATGGAATTTGTGGCCTCATCTTTGCAGAGAAAGTGCTCTACCAACCAAGCAATTTTGGGCCCCAGATTGTTTTTCCTTGGGGTAAGAACTTTTGAGGGGCCCGGGAGATAGCATGGAGGTAAGGCGTTTGCCTTTCATGCAAAAGGTCATCGGTTCGAATCCCGGTGCCCCATATGGTCCCCCGTGCCTGCCAGGAGCAATTTCTGAGCATGGAGCCAGGAGTAACCCCTGAGCACTGCCGGGTGTGACCCAAAAACCAAAAAAAAGAACTTTTGAGGTTTAGTGTCTTAACAAATGTAAAAGTACATGATAAAGAAAGATTGACTTGGGCCAGAAGGCAGTATTGCAGATAAGGCACTTTGCCTCAGTTGCAGCTGACCGAGTTTGATCCTTGGCATCCCATATGGGCCCCTAAGCCCAGCCAGTGGTGATCCCTGAGCCAAGAGCCCTAAGTAAGCTCTGAGCACTTCTGGGTGTAACCCAAAAGCCAAAAGAATAAAATAAAATAAATGACTTTAATACTGTCCATTACACTCCTCTGGCTTTACATCTTTTATACCAGGAAGTTTGTGTCTTTGACCCCTTCACTCAGTTGTCCAAGCAGCAGCCTTTCTGTCCTCTGCCTCTGTGACTTCAGTTTGTTTGGTATTTTTTGTTTGTTTGTTTTTTGAGGGTTTTGTTTGTTTTGGATTTTGGTGTTTTGGTTTAATTGTTTTTAGATGCTTCATGTCAGTGAGGTCTTATGCTACTTGTCTTTTTCTGCCTGACTTATTTCACATCTAGTCAGGACCATCTGCGTCAACCTAGAAGCCCAAACCCTGCTCCCAACCCCTCAAAGAAAGAAACGACATGCTCAGCAGCATAGTGGGATGTTGTTGGGAAGAATGTTAAAGGTATCACCCAGGGGCCGGAGTGATCGCAGGGCTGTAGGGTGATTGCCTCGCATGTGGACAATCCAGGACAGACCCGGGTTCAGTCCTTCTTCTCTTTGTTTTTGTGCTGTCTGTGAGCCACACATATTAGTTACAGAGCTGGTACACACTTGGTTGTGGAATTTGGTTGCAGTGTTGGAATCACAAAGAGAACTGCACTCAGCACGTGGGGCAGTGTTGTTCGAACTCCCAACCAGACGAGATCTTCCACTGAGCTATGTTTCCAGTTTCCAGCTTCGGACTCATTTTGATAATATGGCATAAGGAAGGTTCAGTTTAAATCTTCCCAGTCTCACTTACTGAAAAATAAGAAAGGTTCTGTCCCTATTGTGTAGATTGACAGTCTAGCCAGAGATCATTTGACTATGTACATGGTTTATTTCTAAGCATTCCATTCCATTCCACTGGGCTATTTGTCTGTCCTTACACCAGTAGTATGCTTTTTGGATTGGTAGTATTCTTTTGAAAACCAGAAATTGTGATCACTAACATTTTTTTCAAGATGATGTATTCACAGTCCTTTGATAATTATTTGAATTACTCAAAACATGCACCATGTTTATTTATGTGCTTATTTTATATATTGGTTGCATTGAAAATGCTAATAAGGTGAGTGTTTACCAGCAGTGTGGCCTTGATTGGACTCAAATGAACCTGGCCTGGTTCATGAAATGAACTTGATTCCAGGCGTCTTCCTTCTTGACAACCAATTTCTTCTCCATTGCAAACAGAACATAAGACGCTTTCCAGCCATGACTCTCAGCGGATTGATTATATGCTTTCTCTTCTTTCAGATTCCCACAAAGTTAAGAGAGGCATTGAGAGTTGCCAAAGAATGTATAGAAAAAAGACTGACGGAAGAGCAGAAACAGGTACATTGTATGTGGCTCCTCACTGCCTTGATCTTTTCAATGTGCCACCCCCTCGCTACAGTGATCACAAAGGTTAACTTTCTTCTCCTTCATTCCGTAGACATTGCTTGAATGCCTGGTCTGAACCAGGCTCTAGCCTTGATGCCTTGGGGTTTTTTGGCTTTTGTTTTTTTTGTTTGTTTGTTTTGTTTGTTTTTGGGTCACACTGGCAGTGCTCAGGGGTTGTTCTTGGCTCTACACTCAGATATCACTCCTGGCAGGCTCAGGGGACCACATGGATGCCAGAATTCAAACCGGGGGTTCTTCTGACTTGGCCATGTGTGAGGCAATGCCCTGACCACTGTGCTATCGCTTCGACCCCTGATGCTCTGAGATCGCTGAAACTTCACAATCCTGATCTCCAGCCCGCTAGGGAAAATGGATATTTCCACAGATAAGGCTCCTCCTTTAGGTCCAGAGCATTGCAAGTCCTGCTCTAACGATTCTAGGATGAGACAGACAGATAGACAGACTGGTGAAGGGGAAGAACGAAAAGACAGTGTCATCCTCTGCCATGTTCTGTTTCTAGCCCGCTAGACCAGAGGGGCCAAGCAGACAGGCTGAGCAGTGGAAGAGTTTTCCGTTCAAATCATTTGATTTGGCAGCTGTGAGAGCTTTTCTTTGCTTACATGTGTGGTGAACTGTGTGGTCTCTTTTAGATTCACCAGCACCGAAGACTGGCCAGGGCACAGTCTCACCATGGCTCCGAGGAAGAAAGGAAAAAGAGAAAGATTTTAGCTCGGAAGGTAAGTCTGACCTCCCTCAAATGTCTCCTTGTGGATTCCCAATTACTCCTGAAGAAAGTTCTCGGTTACTGGTTGGGCCTTTAGTTAACGGCAGATTTCGTGCTATCCCTCCCCGTGAAAGCTAAAACTATTTCCAGATGACTGCTTTTCAGCGTTTCAAAAAGAGCCACGTAATATCAGGGGAGAATTAGACCATGTACTTTCCTGGCTTGCTGGGTTGGTTACGCCCTAATGGAGTTGGGGGATGATTGGTCTGAGATGGTTAAGTCAGCATTTGGGGTTTTATTTCCACTTTGGTTTTCGCTTTGGCTTCACTGTATTAAGTTCTGAGGTCAAATAGGACTTTGTATGCCGCCAGTTTTACTGTGCCGGGAAATAGTAATATCAATTCCCAGATTCAGTGTGTTTATTCTTTTATTCTCTCCCCCCTCCTTCTATTTTTTGATTTTTAAAGAAATCGAAACGATCCGCCATTGAAAATAGTGAAGAGCATTCCACAAAATACAGCAACTCCAATAATTCAGGTAACTGGCTCAAGGCTGTTGGGGGGGACCAGGGCCCAAAGAGTTCTGATGCCGAGGAACCATGCAATGTAGTAAAGAATGTGACAAACAAGAGACCTATGTCCCTGAGGAAGGACTGTGACAGTTTGCAGAGGCTGAAGCACTGGAATGGCTCTCAGCGGTCACGGGGCTGGAATGCAGAGAATAATATGGTCCAGGCAGAGCTGACATGGGAGGAGCCGAGAGGGGCAGGATCAGAGACCAAAAGCAGATGACAATCTGGCTGGCGTCATTGTCTACACAGGGTTAGGGACACTAGAAGGAAGATATGGGGAGGGCTGGGCAGGCAGTGGGGTAGCTCTGTGGGGTCAAGAAGGTTGGCGCCAGTGTGGTAGGTGGGCATTTTCGGGGTTGTTTAGTTGTTTCCTTCGCAGGCTGAGACCGGGGTCTCCAAGCAGCCTGTTTGACTATGGTGGTCATTCCAACCAGCTTTTTCTGGTGTTTGGACCACACACAGATTTGGCAATTTTCAAGGGGTCACTTCTGGCTCTGTTCTCAGGATTCACTCCTGGCTGTGCTCGGGGGACCCTATGGGATAGTGGGGATCAGATCCAGATGGGGTGTATGCAAGGCAAGCACTTTACCCACAGTACTCTCTCACTGGCCCTGGTTGCTAATTTTTGTTTGTTTGTTTGTTTGTTTGTTTTGAGGCCACATTCGGCAGCGCTCAGGGATTACTCCTGGCTCTGTGCTCAGAAATCGTTTTTGGCTCTGGGACTATATGGGATATCGGGAATCAATCCCAGGTCCTTTTTGGGTCGGCCACGTGCAAGCCAAATGCCCTACCACTGGACTATCACTCTGGCCCCCCTGGTCACTAATTCTTTCTCAAGCTGGGGAAACCCGAATTCTCTACCTTCTCAAGGTCCTGCACGCAGGCAGTTATTCCAAAACCTCTAAGATGGCACATGCCCTGTGCTGCGGGTAGAACTTGGATAGAGAAGCCAGGTGGCACTTGATGGAAGTAGAGAGCTCACCTCTCTGCCGCTGAACTCCCAGGTTCCATCTTCTCCCTGTCAGCACTTGTCTCTGTTGGCAGTGCAAAGCAGTGTGGGAAGAGGGATTTCTCAGTTAAGTACCTGGAGGTGAGGGATGGTCGCAGACTGGAAAAAGGTTCAAGGGGATGAGGTGGGCCTTCCTGAGGCCATTTCTCCTTTGCCCAGTGCCCCTGCCATGCTCACACTTGTCTGATGGGTAAAGGATGAGGTGGTGGTTGGAGAGATCCCCAGCACATCTAAAGACCCCGCAGGGCATATTCATAACCTCCCAGAGTCAAGACAGCAACCATTGTGACTTGGAATTCTTGGAGCTGTTTCCTTGTCAGCACGTGGTTGACTTTTTCCTTTTCAGTTTTGGGGCCATGTTCAGTAGTGTATAGCGGTTACTCCTGGCTGTGCACACGGGAATCAATCCTGATGGTGCTCTGGAGACAATATGGGATGCTGGGAATTGAACCTAGATGGGCTGCATGCACGTCACCACTATTTCTCTAGGCCTGTGAAGGTTGATTTTTTGTTTGTTTGTTTGTCTTTGGGCCACACCCGGCAGCACTCAAGGGTTACTTCTGACTCTGAGCTCAGAAATTGCTACTGGCAGGCTCAGGGGCCTATATGGGATGCTGGCAATTGAACCCAGGTCCGTCCCTGGGTCGGTCGTATGCAAGGGAAACGCCTTACCACTGTGCTATCTCTCCAATCCCGAAGATTAATTTTTTAAGCGATTTCTAAGCATTAATCAGATGCCAAGAAATTGGGAATATTAGAAGCACAAGAAAGGTTCAAGAAAAGGCCTGAAGCAAGTCAGAGAGATAGTTCAACAGATTGAGCACTTGCTTTGCATGTAGAAAGCTCAGATTTGATCCCCAGCAGCACGTGTTCTCTCATAGACCACAGGAGCAATCCCTGAGCACAGCAAGGAGTGACCCAAAGCTAGTAAGAAGAAAAAGCTTTCTACTTATGCGAATATGAACATCATGTTCAAGTCAATGAGTGTATTACTAAATTTCAATTAGAAGAACTTAGAAAATCTATAAAGTGGGGCCGGAGCCATAGCACAGTTTTAGGGGGCTTGCCTTGCACACAGCTGACCAGCTGACCCAGGACAGACCTGGGATCAATTCCCGGTGTCCCACATGGTCCCCCAAAGCCAGGAGCGATTTCTAAGTGCAGAGCCAGGAGTAACCCCTGAGCATCACCGAGTGTGGCCCAAAAACGAAAATAAAAAAAAAAGAAAAGAAAAGAAAAGAAATCCACAAAGTGGATGAAGACATAGCACAGCGGTAGGGCGTTTGCCTTGTATGCAGAAAGACGGTGGTTTGATTCCTGGCATCCCATGTAGTACCCTGATCCTGCCAGGCATGATTTCTGAGCACAGAGCCAGGAGTAATCTCTGAATGCTTCCGGGTATGGCCCAAAAACTAAAAAGAAAAAGAAAATCCACAACTATCTATCCCCACTACCCCTCTCTCCCATCCACTGCTGCGGCCACTGTCATTTGTCATTCACGACCAGTGGCAGGTTGAGTCAGGAAGAGATGTTGCAGCCCCTTGCACAAGCTAAGGAATTGCACAACGTTGTTTTCAAAGCAGGCAAGCTGTTGGGAAGAGCGGAAGGCCAGGTAGCCAGGGGAGGATCCTTTCTGCATGGGTCAGAAACCCGTGGCCGGGGAGCCGGAGCGACGGCGCAAGTGGTAGGGTGTTTGCCTCGCATACACGAACCTAGGACAGACTGTGGTTCGATCTCCCCGGCATCCCACATGGTTCCCCTGAGCCAGGAGCGATTTCTGAGCATCACCGGGTATGGTCCAAAAACCAAACTAAAAAGAGAAGCCCATAGCCACTGGGTCCAGCCTCAGCCAAGTCCGTCCCTCCTTGCC
>PVKC010019394.1:0-19117 GCA_004027635.1 Crocidura indochinensis
ACTCCTTCCTGAAGGTACTTGCTCTAGAATCAAATGGTTTTCCAGTGTGTTTTGGAAGCAGACCAGTGTTTTCTTTCTGCTATATTGTCATGGATCTTATGGTAGGAGGGAGATAGCAACATTTATTAAGCCCACAAATGATGTGGACTATTTCCCTGGTGATGCCTCAGGGTGTGTGATGGTTGGGTGCCAGTGGCAGGTGTGAAAGGGTGATAACAGGAGCTCTTCCCCTTCATCTTTCAGATCCACATCTACCAAACACAAGCAAGATTTCCAAAATGATCTTTGTGTAAGATTTCCACTGGAAAGAAATATAATAAGTGAATTTTAAGATTTGAAAAGATATGACTGAAATCTATTATGATAGATAACAATTAGGTAACACTGAAATGATAAGCTAAAATTATAGGGCTGGAGTGATAGTACAGCAGGTTAGCACATTCACCTTACACTTAGTCTTCCCAGGTTTGATTTCCAGCACTCCACATGGTCTTACAGACCATGCCAGAATGATCTCTGAGCACTGAGCCAGGAAGGAGACTTGAGCTCTGCTGGGCGTGGCCCCAAACCACCCCCCCCCAAAAAAAACTCAAACAAAACCCTTCAAAGATCCATTTTTATGGAACCACTCACTACCCTATTCCAATTAAATTTTCTTTTAGATCATTTATTAGTATTAATGATTAAAAGATATTCTGGTCCTGCCTGTTGTTCTGTCTAGTCTTTACTAATAGAAAATCCTACTTTCTTAATCTAAGGTTGCTCCTATCATACTGTTTTCCTTAGACAAATACCTATTTGTAATAAGACAATGTGGAACAAAGGTTAAACTATAATGACTCAACCTATGACTGTACCAGAAGAAAGCACAGGAAACCATTTATTATCTCAAACTAACAAAGGTCTTCTTCATGAAAAATCTTGAAGCTGTTATAAGATTATTTAAGTATTCAAAAAATAAAACTTTTTAGTTTAAAATGCCATCCTGCTTATTTGAAGTTTGATGAGAAAATAAACCTTAAATATTCTCACAGAAGAGAATAAAATATGTGTGGTGATGGATATGTTAGTTGGATGGGTGGAGACCTTTCATAATATGTACACACATATCATCCCAATATTTACTTTAAATTTTGCCCATCATACTTACATAAAATTGAAAAAATAAAAGACACTTCCATGTAAGAAAACCCTAAGTAGACTTAAAATCTAACCAACACACAGGGGCCGGGCGGTGGCACTGGAGATAAGGTGCCTGCGCTAACCTAGGATGGACCACGATTCGATTCCCAGGTCCCCCGTGCCTGCCAGGAGCAGCTTCTGAGCGAATAGCCAGGAGTAACCCCTGAGCGTCACCGGGTGTGGCCCAAAAACCAAAAAAAATCTAACCAACAGAAAATCTTTTTTGAAAAGACAGCGATCCCTTAACTAAGAAAAATCTACACAACAGAAAAAAATGAAGAAAAAAAAAGAATAAACAGAAGTTGCAAAAAATAAAGTCCAAATAGCTCTTTGTATAAGTCATGTTTCTAAGTTCTATAAAGTTGATGCTTTAACCATCTGACTTACATGCCTATGCTGGAAACGCCTAATTCTAGAAATCTTGATAATACACCTGAGTCACTTTGTCTTGGCCTTCTGCCTCCCTTTTGTACTGGTTCCTCATCTCTGAGAGGAGGGGTCCACTTCCTCCAGCACACTTTTCAAATATAAATGAACCCATCTAATGCCTATACTATTTGCATTTTCCCCTCTAAATTTTATTTTAGGCATATGATTTACATTGATATTGATCACGTTGATATTGATAATGGCAAGATCTCATGCAGAAAAATAACTTCTACCACCAAACCCTCCTCTACTTTCTTGAGTCCTCACTTTGGGCCTAAGCATCTCAATACCAGGTTGTTATTCCTTCCCTAATTTCATATGCTAATATCACTTGTATGGTTAGACCCACCTACAGCTAGGAGGGGTCTGCAATTGGGAATATAGGTGTTGCCCGAGGGGAGGGGAAAGAAAGAAAGGCAGCAAGAGATCATGAAGGACAGCAGAGCTAGGCTGTTTGGAAAGGCTTAGCATAGAAGTCCTGTGGGGAAATGCACATGGCGATTAGGGACATGAAATAAAACTGATTGACTACTGAAACTTCATCTGATTGCCTGTGAATTTCTACACCATTATCCTGTGCCTTCAGACGCACTGGCTGAAGGGGCTACAGATGCACCCTACTGTGAAAAACCTGACCCCAAATATTAGGACTCTATATTTTATATTTATACAACACCAGGTGTTATCTAATATGACAGCTCCTATGCCCATAAGCACTGAAAGAATTCAAACAAGTCATCCTAAACTTGCTTATATAACCTCACTCATTCCTTCCAAGGAAATCACAGTAAAAGCTGTTCCTCTATTTCCTCCCTCTCCCTGACTCCTGACCAAACCCAGGGCTTCTTCAGACAACATCCCATTGACATACTTCTATTCTCTAAAAAATATGTGGTAAAAAGCTATCATTTATATGATTTTAGAGGCAATCATCTTTTGGTTAGTCTTTTTATTTCACAATTTTTATTAAATATACTCTAACTTAAACATTAAACACTAAAATAAGCTCCCATTTAAATATAAATCTACTCATTTAAATATAAATATGAATAAAGAGCTGACGAGATAACATTTTCTTTTAACAAAAAGACAAAGGTCAAAAGAGTAAGTAGTGCGGTGCCAATATCAAACCAGTCTCTTTCTCCACCATGGTAAGCTCAGTTCTGTAGACCAGTTCTAAGGTTCTGTTGCCTTTGGCCACTTGTTATTCCCTTACTCTGTTTCTTTATATTCCATGAGAAAGATATTTACTTCTATATTTGTCCCTCTCCTTCTGCCTAACTTCACTCACATGGTCAACCCATGTGGCAGCAAATTGCATGATTTTTATCTTTATAGCTGAATAAGATTCAATTATGTTATATACCGGTTTCTTTATACAGTATCTATTTTGGGTATGTTGGTTATTTCCAGACTTGGCTATGGTGCTGCAATGGACATTAGATCACAGAGGGGCACACTGGGATAATGGTGGAGGGAAGTAGACATTCTGGTGGAGGGTATGGTGTTGGAATACTCTCTATATAAAAATCCTACCTTTAACAATACTATAAATCATGGCATCTAATTTTCTATTTTAAATTGTACATTATTGATTGTGAGAATAACAATCTCTAAAGATAACAAGTAGCTAATTAAACAAAAATATTTATAAAGCTCAGACTCTTGATCCAGACATTGTCATTTTGGCCTATAAAAGAATTAAAAGCAGGATCTTGAAGAAATATTTGCACCCTCTTCCTTGTGGCAATATTCATAATAGAAAGAGATAGAAACAAATCAAATGTCCATAACAGATGAATGGATAACAAAATGTATATAACATAAAATGGAACGGTATTTAGCATTAAAAATGAAGGAGACCAAAGAGACAGCACAGGAGGTAAAACACTGGTCTTTGCTGCGGTGGCCATGACCCTGATTCAAATCCCTGACACCATATTTGGCTCTCTGAGTACTTCCAGAAGTTACTCTGAAGTACAAAACCAGGAATATCCCTAGAAAATAGCAGGATATTGCGCCACTTCCCTCCATCCCAATTATATTTTAAAAAGTGAAGAAAACCTTGTTACATATTATAACAAGGATAAACTTTAAAAACATTATGCTAAGTTAAATAAACCAAATGCAAGAAGACCAATAATGTAAGACTCCATTTGTATGAGCTACCTATAGTGAAATTCATAAAAACCAAAGTAGAAGATCTCTACGAGGGATGAGAGAAAATAAAAATGGAGAGTTATTTAATGGATGTAGATTTTCAGTTTTACAAGATAAAGAATTTCTGTAGACTGTACAATATTTAAAACCACTAAGCCACTAAACTGGATTTTTAAATGGTTAATATAAATATTTATGCTATATTTTTATATTTTCACAATTAATTATTTTTAAACTAAGAAAACTCATTGACCCAGCAACCACACTATTAGGAAATTGCTTTGTTTTATTCTATTTTAGGGCCACATTTGGCTTTGCTCAAGGTATACCCCTGGTTCTGTACTCAGGGACCATCACCCCTGGCAGTGCCCAGTGGACCATATGTGGTGTCAGGGATCAAATGTGGACCAGCCAGGTGCAAGGCAAGAGCTTTATCTTTACATCCCAAGAACTTTTTTTTTATTATGACTACTCTAGTGTAAAATAATATAATAAGATAATTGATTCTACTATCGTCTTTAATAGCATTGGAAATTACCTAAATGTTTTATAATAAGGTTCAGTTAAAATAGCTTTATTCATACATTTGAATACTGTGCACATACAGAAAATTTATTTTTAAAATATATGCATATGTTAAAAAATGTATAAGGGTCAGGGAGACAATACTTACCTTGTATGCTTTGGATGCAGCTGGCTCCAGTTTGATCCCCACACATAGTCCCCGAAGCATTCTTAGGAATGATCTTTAAGCACATAGCCGGGAGTGGAGCATGAGTTCTACCAATGAGCTACATCCCAGCCCCTCCTAATCTTTATTTTTAAAACTAAGATTTGTTCAGTGATTCTTAAACTAAAATCAACAATACATACTCAGTTGGCTCCCTTTTATCCATAAAGGAACTGAAAATGCTCTGCTGCTGAGCAGAGGGGCTGCTGCTGCGTTTCCTCTTGCCCTATGTCTGACCTATGCTCCATGTTCAGAATAGAGTATGAGAAGCTTGTCTCACAGATAGGAAGCAAGAAATTTCAGTTCTTATATGTAAACCAATTTCAACACTTTTCAGATTCCCTTCTTGTCACAGGTCACAACTCCTTAGAAAAAGTGTTCTACAAATATTTCAGAGTCTTGCCCAGAACCAATCACCAGGTTTTTAATTTTCAAAGTGCCAAGAGTCAGGCATATCCTAACGCAAGACCTTTTCTCTTACTATAAACTCTTCTGCATTGCATAATTTTACAGATTGAAGTTAGAGGTGGTAAACCACTTTACAGAATATAATATCAACTCTATTCTTGTATTCCTCAAATTACTCTTTAAAGTTTATAAATAGATATCAGTCATGTCAACACTCCCAAAGAGCTAAAGACATCATGAGTATGCCCCCAAAATCTTCCATACTGGAAAGCTTTTCAAATTTCCACTTTACTGTGAGATTATGTATTGTTTAATAAATTTGAGGTATATTTAAAGTTCTTGACAGCCAAATAAAATGTTGAAAAATTATTCTTGCAAGCCTGCCTGGGTGTCTGAAAATAAATGTAGTAACTTAAAGTGCATATTCTCTAAGTACAAGTATTAGTGCAGAGTGATTCTAAGGAAAAAAATAGGGACACTGAAGAAAAATATTTAAATATAAGCATTAAATATTTATCTTTATTTTTCTTCAATATATAATTTAAAAATCAATTTTTGAAGTCCTGGATTAGTGATTTATGTGTGAATGTCAAGTGAGGAAAGTTAAATGACATGCTAAGGTAGGAGGCAGGGGACTAGCTTTATGTTTGATTCTGTGTCTGTCCAGCTGATAATGTAGTCTGCCTCAGTTCTTCAGAATATTTTTAACTAATACATTTTAAAATTAAATCATCATGAAGCACACATTACAAAGATGTTCATGATTGACTTTTAGTCATATAATATTCAACATCCCTCACCAGTGGACCTTTCCTACCACCAACATCCCTAGTTTCCCTTCCACCCACTTTCCTACCTTCCCAACCTGCCTGTTTCTAAATGTTTTTCTTCTTTTCCTCCCTCTCTCTCTTTTCTTCTTTCTTTCTTTTAATGGTTTGAAATATTGTTACTGAAAGAGGACAAGGAGAAGAAGAAGAAAGAAGAAGAAGATGATGATGATGATGATGAAGAAGAAGAAAAAGGAGAAGAAGAAGGAGAAAGAGAAGAAAACAAAAAACCCAGTAGTTTAAAAAATAAAAGACAGCAACTATAAAAAATAAAAAGCACTCAGCAACAAAAAAAATCACCAAATAATGACCACAAGAGTGAAAAAGAAAGAAGAAAAAAGAGAAAAAGAAAAAACAAAAGGAGTGATGGTGTGACAAGGTTTTGTGACACCCCCCCCTTTTTTTGCATAGACACAGTAAATATTGCAAAGTAAAAAAGGGAATTCCCTTGGCCTATGAGATTCAGTATTTCTTTGTTCTTGAAGCATACTGTCATGGGAACAACTACTGGCTCACTAATTACCACATCCCAAGGTCTTTTTTATGGTGCCAGGAAACTTTCTGCTCAGTTGTGGATAATAAAAGCGGGCCTCTGTAGTTAAAGATCTTGGTATTTGCACAGGTCATAGGACAAAGTCTAGGATAGAGTCTTTCTTTACAGTTCTGGAAGTTCTGTTCCATCGTTGTTGTAATCAGTTTTCTGTAATAAGTGGCCTTGGTTTTTGCTCAGATCCTAGGCCAAAGCCTAGGATAGAGTCTTCATTATGGTTCCAGAAGTTCTGCCCAGTCCTGGTTGTCAAAGTCAGTCTTTTGTATAGCAAGCTTTGATTTTGCACAGATCAAAGGACGACATGTCTTCTGATTTCATATTACCATTTGGTAATGTGAGAGGACAACCTGCTCTTAGATCAAGTTGGCGCAAGTTGGTGCCAGAGCAGTGTTCGAAATTTCCCAGGGGAGTTTGGTTTCTGGTGTTGTTGCAGGGAACTATATCAGTTCTATATCTGGGATCTGGGGTTAAGGGTTAGACAATCCCCAATAAGATTTCTTTAAGGAATTATCCTTTGTAAATACACAATACACAGTGGTGGTCCAATGTTAAATATGTACAAGCAAGAAAATTCAATTCTTCAGAATTGCTATGGTTCAATTCTTCAGAATATGCTATGGTTCCAAAGAAATTATAAAAGAGGAAAGGCACTTGCTTTGCAATGTAGCTGTCCCTCAGTTAATCCCCAGAAGCACTTTACTGTCCCTTGGGCCCTTTGAGGGGTTACTCCTGAATGCAGAGGCAGGAATAGTCCCTAAGAATCACTGGAAGTGGTCCATGACCCTACTCACCATGATTTCCTTAGTCAGTTTTAGACTTATAAACTGGACACTCTTAGACTTTTTTCTTCCAAATGATAGGTTATTTAGAATACCATAATCTACTTTCCTAAATTAGAAATCCTTGTATCACAATTTCTTTTCTTTCCTTTCTCATTTACCCTCTACTTCCTAAAATTCATTCAGTTCCCAAGACTAGTGATTTCGATTTCCTTAAAATGCTTGTGTTCCATTCTTTTCTCCCTGCACTACTTCCTTGGCTCTGGTTTACTTTTTTTTTCCTTCATTTTTTTGTTTTTGGATCACACCTGGCAGCACTCAGGGGTTACTCCTGGCTCTGTTCTCAGAAATTACTCTAAGCATGCATGGGGGACCATATGGGATGCTGGGATTTGAACCAGTCTGTCCTGGATTGGCTGCATGCCAGGCCAAACACCGGATCGCAGTCCTATCTCTCCAGCCCTCTAACTGGTGATAGGACAAAAATGAAAAGGAGACAAATTCAAGAGACAATTAAAAGAACCAATTGCTCTACAAATAGGTTTAGAAAAAAATAGACATTTACTCTGAGCATGTCTCATTTGAGGTACACCTTGGGATCATACAGTTAAAGATATTTCAAATATTTGTATGGTCAGGTACAGGGAAAATTATAGAAAAGGATTATAGAGTAGCCAGAATATGGATGAAATATCCCTTCCACTTCCCTTCTACTTGCCAAAAACTTTGGTTTATTAATGTATTATACAATGATCCTTTCTTCTGCCCAATTCTAATAATATTGTTTACACTTTTCAAATTTACAATCATATAATGTCTCTCATGGAAAATTAATTTTTTGAATTACAAGTCTTTCACAATTATATTTAAGGTACATAGTGACAGTGAATTAGGGCAAAAATACAGTAATTTGTTACTGTGAAAGGGTCAAGTATCATCTACTTACCCATAATTATTTGCATTCCCCCAGGCTACTTTAATAGAATTTAACTTTCTTTGCTGATTCACACATCTACTTCCTTAGTGTTTCCCTTCAGTGTTCACACTTCCACTTAGGCCTTTCAAATTCTCTTGTGCTTCCTTTTCTCTATCACTTATATATGATTAGTCAAAGACCTTAAAATTGTCATGAAAATTATTTTCAGAAAATGAAGAGAAGGGCAAAGGCTACTAGTTCTTGGTGAAAAGCCAAAGACTTGGGCAAGATAATTTGATGATTTCATTTTGACTTTTGGCATCAGGACAAGAATAGCTTCATAGTTTACAAATTTAGAAAGTTCAATATCTGACACACTGACATTTGACCACTGAGGTCATCACACATACAAGTAGTATTTCTGTACACAACCATCTACAAATAGTAGAACCCCCAGGTAAATACCATAAAAAATATAATGTATGTAAGTCCTGGATGTAAAATCACTTCTAAAATTATATTTTGAAAAAATAGGGACACAAACTGTTGAAAGTTATTTTTTATAACTATACTTTGACAACAAATGCACTTTATACTAAGAATGATAGCTTATGCCTGTGCAATATTTACAGACAGATGCTTTATAGAATATACATAAACTAATATAGCCCTTGGATGAGAAGAGTCTTATAGCCACAGAATCTATAGCATCAGAATACAAATTTTTAATGTCTTTTAAAAACAGATTTGAAATATAAACATAAACTATGTCACATTAACCCATAAAAATATAATCATGTTTAAAAATATAAATCACATATAAGAATAATTATGGGATAGACAAAAAGATAGTACTGTGGATAAGACACATACCTTGTATGTGGCCACCATCCCTGGTTCAATCTCTGGTATCACATATGGTCCCTTTAGTACTGCCAGGAATGATCCTTGAGCACAGAACTAGTAATAAGCCCTAAATACAACAAGGTGGGGCCCAAAACTCCCTTCCTAAACTCCTTATAATAAAAAAATAGGAAACAACTCAAATTGTTAAACAGACTTGGATTTTATATGTATACAATAAGATAGTATACAACAATAGGAATTATACTACTGCCATATGTAATGAATAAATTTACAGGTAAAAATGAGCCATAGAAGTGAGACAAAGAAAAATAAATATTATGACAGCAAAGACGAGGTAAACTTGTATATGGTATAAATTAGAATACAATTTTCTTTAAGTGGAAGCAATGATTAAGAAGTGTCTTGAGGGAACCTTTGGGATGTAAGATATGTATCCTTTGAGTGGAAAGATAACAGGAATGGAAAAGCAATAAATTACAAAAATATTTGAAAGACGCATTTAACTCTCCAACTAACAAAGAGAATTAGGACTGGTAGAATGATTGACTCAGTTCTGAACATGTCAATTATTGGTATATATAAAATTCTCTGAGCATTTTTGAACTTTATTACATATACAAAACCCAAACTCTTGAAACATAAAAAGCAGGGGGTTGGAGAGATAGCATGGAGGTAAAGTGTTTGCCTTGCATGCAGAAGGACGGTGGTACAAATCCCAGCAGGCATCCCTAATCGTCCCCAGAGCCTGCTGGTGTGACCCAAAAAACAATATAAATAAATAAATAGATAAATAAACCACAATCAAGCTTTCTGGGGTACAAGAATAGTCTGCAGAATGCTGGGCTTCTTGATTGGGCAGAGAAGGCAGAACTGGGAATAGGTGTGCCACATTAATCTAAAGAGTTGACTCGCAGGAATTGTGTGTCTTAGAATATTAACACACTATATTAAATATTCACTCAAACTGTGACTTAACACAGTTTTGTAACTGCACTATTGGGTCAGATTATTTATCTGTCTTACAAGACCACCTAACAGGTACATCCTATAAATGCTAGCAAGAGTTGAGAAGTTAGAGAAAAAGCACTGTGAACTAGCACTTTCAGATAGTTTCTCAAAGGACATGGAACTGAGCCAGACCTTAAAGGGTTAAATGTAAGTGATGTAAGTGTTGTAGATTATGGACCATTAAGGTACAATATTTTGTTGGTTGCTTTTTTTTTTTTCTTGTTTGCTTTACTTTTGTGTGAGGGCCAAGTCTGGTGGTACTCAGGGTTTCCTTTTGGATCTGTGCTCAGGGGATCACATGCAGTTGCCAGAGTCAGTCATGGGCAAGGCTTTACCTACTATACTATCTCTTTAGCTCCTACTTTTTTCAATAGAAGCGACTAGACTTTCAAGAAAAAATGTGACTAGAGGGATTGTACCGCCTTGACTTGTCTTCATGAATATGTGTTGTTTCATGGGCATCAGGATGTGTGGAAGTGTCCCTGTTAAATGGAAGCTTCATAGACAAAAGATCACAAAGGTCAAGTGAATTATTAGAATGACAAAAATGATTTGACCCACTGTGTAGTGTCATGAACATGCCATACTAAACATATACTGCATGTTTTATTAGAAGAGAGCATGATTTCTGTGTTTTGCAACTCAATAATAGCCGGGCCAACTGTGTAACTTGTATTCATAACAAAAAATGGTTTAGAAAGCTTCTGGTTTTTTCAATGTGATGCTGAGCATCTGGACCTTTGAAATAGGTTTTGAATTGCTTTCTTTTGACTGCCTTCTGAGCTGTTGCAGACATGGCTTCTGTTTAGCCAGCTGAAGAATAACAGTGCATATAAAACTAGTTGAAAAAATTGCAATACTGATGAATCTTAGAAAAAACTTTTTTGGTTTTTGGGCCACACCCCGTGACACTCGGGATTACTTCTGGCTATGCACTCAGAAATTGCTCCTGGTTTGGGGGACTGTATGTGACGCCGGGGGATTGTGTCCTAAATCAATTGTGCGCAAGGTATACTCCTTATCACTGCACCACTGCTCCAGCCCCGAATCTTAGAAAATTTTTTAAGAATTTTTAATTCTTGGTAGTATTATGGAAATAAAATTGTTCAGACAATTATTCTGTAAGATTTGTACTATTTCTCAGTCCCCAAGGGTGAGGAGATTATTTTTAATTTGATTATTTGTTATATATCTTTTTTAATTCAGTTATATATATGTATTAAGCTAATAGTCAGAATTCAAATGTCCCTTAAACTATTTTTTGAGAGGACAAGGACTATTGAATACAGTTCAAACTGTACACACACAGGCTATGTTATACAAATATATTATTTTGATAATGGCAATAAACTCCTCTGAAATTTTAAAACAACAATAATTCAGGTCTTACTCTAGTAGTAGATAAAAAAAATACCTCATGCAGACAAATAAAAGCTGGAGATGTCGATAAATCAACAGACCGCTCGTCACGGATGCTAATAGTAGGTGCTAGAGCATAAATGGGATCTTCATCACCCTGTTCTTCTTCCCTTTTTTCCTCTTCCTCTTCTGTGTTAGTGGGAATTTCTTCCATATTTCACAATTCTAAAATAAAATCCATATTCAGCTATTTAGGGACATCTTACCATATAAAGTAAATCTAAGGAAAAATAATCAAGCAAAATTCAACTCAAGTAAACTAACATTATTTAACTACTGGTTCATAGATGATGCTGTTTGTAGATGTACAAAGGGTGAAAATCATAGGTCTATCCCCTTGATTATATACCTGTCTGTTCATGGACCAGTATGCAGGACATGTGCTGCAGGTGTGAAGTGGTTGAATGCTGAAATAAGTTAGTCTCTTATGAAACTATGAGAGAAGTTAACTATAATCAGGTTATCATAATAACCTTTTTAGTTGTATAGATAGTATCTCTTACTCTCTTCAAACAAATATCTATAATTTAAAAACACACACACAAGTGATGGGGCTGGAGAGATAGCACAGTGGTAGGGTATTTGCCTTGTACAACAGACAGTGGTTTGAATACCGGCATCCATATATGGTCCCTGGTGCCTGGCAGGAACGATTTCTGAGCATAAAGCCAGGAGTAACTCCTGAGCACTGCTGGGTGTGACCAAAAACAAAACAAAAAAATAAAAAATTAAATAACAAGTGATAGTTACATTAAGAAGAAAAAATATACAATTAGAACACAGCTTTATGAGGATAGAAGCAAATGTTATTTAACAAACATTGCCAGAAGGCACTCAGTTTCAATTCACTGAATAGACAGTAAATAAAATTTCTATCCTAAAATATGAGCAAAGTTCATTCAAATTACTTTTAGAAATATCAAAACCAGTTCCTATGGTGAGGCTAGTAGCTCAACTCCCACACTGCCTGCTATATGTTTACTGGCTTATGTTTATGGTCACTGTCACTTGGCCTCCCTCTTTTGATCAATTGCTCCTTCAAGTTCACATACAAAATAAAAGTTCATAAAAAATTAAAACTTTCAAGGGGATAGCATCAGCGAATTCAACTAACTGCAGATTCCTTCTGATAGTAGTTCCTGTGTGACTTTGGGAAATTAGGGTGCCCAAATCTACATTATTCTCTTGTCAGAAAAGTTATCAACAACTGTTGTAATTTAAAGAATATAGGGCTGGAGATAAGTCTAAATTCAGAATAATGTTCTTAGAAAAGCAGGTAACAGCGTATGATCTGAAATTTAGATTTTCATTTAAAGCTTCTAGGAGCCATAATGTTTTGCAGAGAGAAGTTATGAGTCTGTAAAGATTTGGTGACAGTGTAGAGAATGATTTAAAAAGTGTATGAATATTCAAAAAAATAATGAATTTTAAAGAGACATTTTAGAGACCAGAAGCTAGTCACTGTTATAGGTAGGAGATAGCAAAAGCCTGGTGAGCAAAAACTACACAAGATCTCTGTTATTAATAGGTAAGAAGGTAAGGATGCTCACGAACTGGTGAGACACTTAGAAATGACTAAAAGATAAAAATAAAAATGCAAAATTATGTATAATTGAAATAAGTATTTTGAAAGCATGAATCACAGAAGCAGGGTTGCTGCACATTACACACTTTATTTGGATGCCATTTGCAAAACATGTTTTGCAGTGCAACAGACTTGAGTGAAGGGGTAAATGATAAGAATTTAGGCATACTGTAGGAATCAAAAAAAGAAAAAATTTCCAATGAGGCTTTTTAGAAAGAAGCGAACATATACCCAGCTTTGGAAATGCCCAGCAAAGGAAAAGAGGTAAATAAAAATTTAGTCATATTACAGAAGAATATTGTACTCCTCTATTTTGCTATATCTTAAAATATAAAGTGTTAAAAATAAAGTCAAATTAGGAAGGTTCACAAAGAAACATTAAGCAATACGTTGCCGAGTATGCCTTGTTTTGAAAGAAATACCATGCTTCCCTTTTTCCTCCTGGTGTGTATGTGTGTGGTAACAGAGATTAAACTTAGGGTCTCACACATGCAGCCAGGTACTCTATGGATAAGCTCCATACTCAGTCCAACTTCTTTTTTAAATCTAAAGAGGCAATTATCACTTTGTTTTCATTTTGAAATCTGAACAAATTATTTTCTTGTCCATATAATGAATGTGTATGATCCCCTCCTCCCAAAAAAACTCACCAGATACTCTGTGAACCAGAGTCTCCACAAACCCTATGACATTTTGGAGTTAAACAGTAGCTCTAAGAAAGCTCTAAGAAAGTTGTGGCAGGAAACTATGTTCTTTAATCTTTTATCACAGGACAGATACAAGTGTTATTCTCTTTAGAAGAGCAGGACGTAATGTAAAGTCCTAGAAGATATTGCTCTCCCCAATTCACATAGGAACTTATGGTTCTCCCCTCTCCCCCAATTTCCAGTTCTTCTAACTGCCCATATGTTCCTTTTTCCAGAAGACTATTTCTACAGGCAGATCACATGGAAGGGCTTACTTGCTTCTGTTACTTATATTCATTAAAAGGTAGTTGTAAGGGGCCCGGGAGATAGCATGGAGGTAAGGCGTTTGCCTTTCATGCAAAAGGTCATCAGTTCGAATCTCGGTGCCCCATATGGTCCCCCATGCCTGCCAGGAGCAATTTCTGAGCATGGAGCCAGGAGTAACCCCTGAGCACTGCCGGGTGTGACCCCCCCCAAAAAAAAACCCACAAAAAAAAAAAAGGTAGTTGTAAAACTTGTACAAATAAAATTGGCAAGTGCCTCTCGCTCCTGTCAGTGAATGTCTGTAATTATATGTTTTTATATTATCTTTTGGAAATAATATTAAAATTCTACATTGAACTTCCTTTCTGAGACACCACAGGTCCACATTATGACACAGAGCACTGAGGATGTTATTGTGCATGCAGCAGCAATCAACTCTGATCCATTTATCTCAACAGCCACAACATCACCAGTTCCAAATGGAATAGATACTATTATGGCACTTATCCTTGCTTTATCTTTTATTCTGTGAAAATTACATAGTACTCATTACAGTACAAAACAAGATTAGACTTAAAACATTGCTCAAAAGCTAAAGATACAGATTTCAGATCATTTTTTAATGGGGGCTAGAAAAGTCTTGTCACTTAAAAACCAAGAAAATAAAACCAAAATTTCTTTCTGTTCCTGAAAATTTGAAAAAGAAAAACCCTCTCTCAAAAACATGAAACTGAAAAAAAAAATCCAGACACAGAAAAAAGTACCTCCTCCCCACCCTTGGCAGTAAATATGCACGAATATGATTTACTTTGTAAGTGAAGTGTCAAAACAATAGTGTGGCTGGCCTACTTTTAATTAAAAACATACATACAAACAAAGGAAAACAAAACTCTTAAAAAGTAAGCCTAGATGCTTAACTAGTCTTTAAACATGCACAGAATTAGAGAGTTAAAACTTAAATTATGTGCATGTATAACTAACAAGGCGTGAAAAAAACCTAAGACCAGGTTAAACTCCCCTGACTGAAATGGAGCATGTGAGGCCTCTTGTCAATTCCTTTTGCTTTCCTTTGTTCACTACAAGACTCAAGACAAACTACCTATTCTTTTTATACAGCTTCTTATACTCACCTCCTTGCACTTCAGAGACCTTCCTCATATGATCTTAGCATCATCCATTTCTGAATGGGCATAACATAAAAGGTTGTGTTGGGTAATACCATCGAAGTGAAAGAACTATCAAGAGAAACATTTTTGATTTTCTAGTCAAAATTGTGCCCCATGTTCTCTCACATCAGGCAGGCAATCCTGCCCAGTCATCGATCTCACCTGTTCACCACATCATGCTCTTTATATAGCACTTTCTGAATTAAACAGAGCTTTCCCTGTATTATTTCACTTCATCCTTATAAGCCCATATGCTATTTGGATTATCTCCATTTTATAATGAGGAAATTGAAGTTCAGAGAATATAACCGACATACCCAAGATCATATAGCAATGAAAAGCGGTATTTCTTTAAACTCATTTTTATTGGCTCTAACTCAATCACCTTTTCCCATTATTCCATGTTGAGCTTTCACAAGATCTTAGCAAACTAATTCAATATAAATCATTGGCGAGTTCAAGAAATTATGGCTAGAGGCCAGAGAGATAGCATGAAAGTAGGGTGTTTGCCTTGCATGCAGAAGGACTGTGGTTTGAATCCCGATATCCCATATATTCCCCCAAGCCAGCCAGGAGTGATTTCTGAGCGTAGAGCCAGGAGTGACCCCTGATTGAAGCCGGTATGACCCCCCCAAAAAACAAACAAACAAACAAAAAAACAAAAAATAAATAATGGCTCAGTAATATGTCTAAGTCCATGGCAAAACTGATCAGTGTAAAACAATGGTCTATATAAAATTGATGCCATAGTTACAAACCAAAGGAAAAGTCTTCACGTACACAAAATTTGGTCGGTCTTATCCAAACACTGGTCTGCAATAGAACATAGTCATTCTGCAAGCCCAGTCAGGCTTCAGAAATGGAGAATGCTTCAAAGGACTATCAGGTATCTTAACTGTTTCCAACTAATTTAGAGTGAGTAGAATCTAAATTCCAAATTCTGTGGGAGGTTTGGCACCCTCAAATTGGTATGAAGCCAACAGTTTTGTAGATAGTCTATAAAATAATCTCTACATGATTGCATACAATCATAAATCCTCAAGAGCAGATGATTCCTCACCTTTGGTATCAAAATATGCCAGATTTTCAAACTCTCCTGGATTTTTTGCTTCACCTTTAAAACTCACTACCAGAAAAAAGAACCTCTATATTATAATAGCAGTCTCTCTAGCATCTCTAATTAGGCCATTGCCTTGGGAACCTGCTCTTTCATTCATCCCTCTTCTTTTCTCCATATTGTCGTCAAGCAGGAACTTTGGATCTTGATGAATCTATCTTTCATCAAAGAAAGAAATTTATGAGACATTTGCTTTAACTGCTTCAGATCAGCAACAGTCTATGCTATGTTCCTTAGTTCTTCCTCTTCTTGTAATTTCATCTACAACTGAGACTAATGGTTTTTATTTAGTCTTCCAGGATGATATGGGGAACTGGAAATTATTATTTGAAATTCATCAATTTAGGCTTGAATCTCATTCTTCATTTTACTGGAACTCAATGACTAAGTGTTTCCTGCAGTGAGTTATGATTTGAGTTATGAAAATTAAACAGGTCAATGCAAGTGAAGCCTCAGTCTAGACCTAAACTCGGTAGATGTTAGCTCCTTCCTTTCACTGCCTCCTGTTTTTGTAAGACTTATATCAATTTTAGAGGAAGCAGCAAAAACAAGTCTGTCTGGGTCTGGACCAAACATTTCATGTATTTATTGACTAAATAAAGATAACCCGGGTACTCTTCAACAAAAGTTGTCCAACAGTACTTCCTTAGATTTCATGTGAGAGTCTTGTTAAGCCTAAACTTTAAACCCAACCATCAAATGCTTGAATCTAGGAAGAGAGACTAGATAGTATAGTGGGAACTTGAAAATGAAAGAAAGGAAACAACATGCAGTTTTAAAATCCTTCAAAGTATATGTCTGAGTCATGGCAGTCACTTGAGTCAGAAAGTTTCCTCTTCCACGTCTAGAAATTCTTCTTGTCATTGCATAACTAGCTCCTATCCGCAGGCTTCCCCTGGCTCTATCAGATCTCCACTTTAATCTTCCTTTCACCTCCCCATGCTGTGCTTGCTCAACTATTTCCTTCCTCTTTAGGCAAAAGTTCTGAGGTTAATTACAGAGTTACAAAAATCTTTAATTTTCCCTTCAATTTTCCTACTAGTACACTAGAATTTTGTTTTGTTTTGGGGCCACACCTGGTGGTGCTCAGTTCTTACTCCTGACTCATGGATTACTCTTGGCAGGGCATAGAAAACATCAAAGTTTGCTGGGGATTGATTCTGAGCAAAGGCCCTACACACTGTACTGTTTTTTTCCCCAACCTCCTACTTATACATTGGAAGAAAAATAAACAAAGCAAGCTTCTCTGAGCTGTGCAACAAGAAGAATTAGTGACAAAAATTGATGTGAACTCATGAGGCACTCTGTACATCCAGCACAAGGATCAGGTAATGAATAGTGTAATTTGGATATTCAAGAATATTGTCTTCCTCAGATCGAATTTGAGAAAAGTGGCAAGGTTCCAGAACCACTAATAATCTTAGACCTTCAGATAAGGTAGAGGGGGGCCAAAGATATAGGACTCTAAAGAGAAGAGACTAGTGGGAGTCAATCTGTCAAATTTGGCTGGGAGTGTTCCAACCCAAGACCACCTGAACTAGATGAAGTGAGCAAAGACACTGCTTCAGAACCAGAAGGAATGTAAATCTCTCAGAAGATGTCAATATGAACTCAAAGCTATGACTAGACACCAACACAACCATCCTGACATCATAAATGTCACCAAATGAGCCCAGATTTTGGTCTCACACCCAAGAGAAAATCATTAAAATTTTTTGAGCCTTCAAACTGAAATAATATACTTTACTTCGTGGGAAAAGGGAAACTTTGCCAAGAATTAGAAAATATTTTGAATAATTTTTTCAGAGAAGTTAATAATATTAAATTATTATTTAAAATAAGATAACGTTCTATGTGCCAGATAAATAGTACAGCAGGTAAGGTACTTGCTCTGCATATTTGCCTGGTTCAATCATTGGCACCCTATAACCCATCCACCCCACCCAACACTGCCAGTAGTGCAGAGCAAAGAGCAAACCCTGAGCACTTGCCAGATGTGGCCCCAAGCCAAAATTAAAATATATAGGTATTGGGGCCGGGCAGTGGCGCTGGAGGTAAGATGCCTCCCTTGCCTGCGCTAACCTAGGACGGACCAGGGTTCGATCCCCCGGTTCCCCATATTGTCCCCCGTGCCTGCCAGGAGCGACTTCTGAGTGAATAGCCAGGAGTAACCCCTGAGCGTCACTGGGTGTGGCCCCAAACCCCCCAAAATAAATATATTTATTACATATATTATATATATACTTATATATATAATTATTAAAGAATATTATCAAAGCAGTAACCTAAGTTTCTATCTTAAAAAAATCTATAAAGAAGACAATAAATTCCACTTAAGCAGAACGGAAGAAAGGGAACTTTAAGAGCAGGAACCAAAAAAACCTAGAAAGACAAAAAAAATATAGAAACTAAATGCAATCAAGAGAGTTTTGAAATAAAATTGATAAAGCTTTATCAAGTCCTATACAGTAAAAATAGACAACCAAGATATCAGTATCAGAAATGAGCTAGAACTCATTATGAACCACAAATGCAATAATATTAAAGAATTTTTTTTTTTTTTTTGGTTTTTGGGCCACACCCAGTGACGCTCAGGGGTTACTCCTGGCTATGCGCTCAGAAGTCGCTCCTGGCAGACACGGGGGACCATATGGGAACCGGGGGATCGAACGGTGGTCCGTCCTAGGCTAGCAGGCAAGGCAGCAGGCACCTTACCTCCTGCGCCACCTCCCGGCTCCCTAAAGAATTATTATAAAAATAAATTCTAGTGCTTGCTTTGGCAGCACATATACTAAAATTGGAACAATACAGAGATTACCATGACCCCTGCGCAAGGATGACATGCAAATTCGTGAAGTGTTCCATGTTTTTTTTTTTAAAAAGAAAATAAATTCTACAGTTTGACTGAAAACAGAATGTACCCTAAATAAAATAAGTAACTTCAATCCACAGCACTGTATTTTGTTACCTTGAAGCTCCACCAGGAGTGATCCCTGAGCAGAGTTAAGAGCAAACCCTGAGCAC
>PVKC010019395.1:0-19136 GCA_004027635.1 Crocidura indochinensis
CTGTAAGCTAGGCACAGAGGAGACCACCTATTTTAGCAGCCTCAAGGGAGAGGGAGGTGGATATGGGTGGTAGGATGGGAATGGAGGTGGAAGGAGGACAATTTGATACGGGAATCCCCCTGATTTTATGTTAATATGTACTCAAAATATTATTGTCAACAATATACAAAAAAAATAAAAAAATATATTAAAAAAAAGAGGTCCACAAATCTTTAATGCACAAATGAATTTTATTATATTTGTCTCTATATTTAATGAAATTAAACAAATTACCTTTTAAGCCTTAAAACAAATTATACAAAATTTTGACGTGATAAACATCATATAACTATTTTCCAATAATTTGATTTTGACTTGCTACAAACCACAATAACTGTCTGCAGTTTTTTGAAGACATTTACCTAATTAATTCAAATCTGTGTTGCTCTTTCTGTAAAATATCTTTGACTAAAATATGCAGTTTGCTTCCAGGATTTTGTTTCTCCTGTTTCTAGAAAAAGACTTTGATGTTATGTTCCAACACGGACCATATGCATTTATCTTTCTTTGTGTCTTCTAATCAACAAAAAATATAGAAATTCAATGCCAAATTGAGGGTCTTCAAATATATAACTTATTTGAACTGAGTCTATTTGAAAAACAATTAAAAAAACCTGTGCCTTTGCGTTACTTTTTGGTTTTTGTTTTTGATTTTGGTTTTGGTTTTTGAGTCACACCCAGTGATGCTCAGGGATTATTCCTCACTATGCACTCAGAAATTGCTCCTGGCTCAGGGGACCATATGGGATGCCAGGGATGGAACCCAGGTCCATCCTGGGCAGCAGCGTGCAAGATAAATGCCCTACCACTCTGCTATATTATATCTCAGTCTCCCATGTGTTAGTATTTTCTCTTAAAAATAAATTTTGAAATAAAAAAGGTTTTCTCTTAAAAAGTAATCTAATACCTGAACAAAGCTCAAAAGATAGGCAAATGGAACTGAATGTTAGCACAGTGGTAAGGGCATTTGCATTGCATATGAATGACCCAGGATGGATGTAGATTTGATCCCTGGCATCCTATATGGTCCCCAGAGCCAGGAGCGATTTCTGAGTGCAGAGCCAGGAATAACCCTTAGCGCCACTGAGTGTGCCTCCCCCACTAAAAAAGGACAGGCAAATGCTGGTGTCCCTAAACTAAAATATGGTTTTAATATGTTACTTTTATTCAGGAAATCTTGCTTGAAATTTTTCATTTTTTTGTTCTGTTAATATCTAGGTCTGATCATTTTGCCTTTAATACTTAATTTGTGGCACAAAGTAACATGACATAAAGTTAATATCAATAAGAGATAATATATGTGTGCATTATAAAATATACAAAAAATTGAACAACTAAATAAATACATCAGAATATCAAATTTAATGGGACTTATTTAAATGGCTCTATGAGAATATTTTTGGATTGGGTAGTAAAAATGAATCTGTTCATTTTGGTTTAGATTTAAGAACAGTTGTGAACATTTTAATCTTTTGGATGCTTCCAAGAAAACTGATACCAATGCGTAATATTTTTATGCTGTCAGCTAAATGAGCACAGATAAATATAGGCAATTTCAACATTATTCATACACAACAATTGTTATTATATAATTGCTATGTGTTGCGTTTGTGCACATAAAAAGATTATGTTTTAGAAATAAAAAAGTAATGTGGAAGGCAGAAGTCATCAGTTCATATTCAGATATATACTGTTATACTAATTTCAGTATTTTTGATAAGTTACTATACAATATAATTTGAACCAAAATCAATGCAAAGAACTCCAAAATGAAATTTTGAATACTCTACAGCATCGTAAAAATTCAAATATTAGATAAAGAAACTAAATAATTTTAACTGCATTCCTGAATTGTAATGTACATTCAACCATAAGAATTGACATATTTTTATTATTGAGAGATATAAATGCAATCACTTGGACTAGTATTAAGATGTTTGTCATTTGAACCAGAATGATAGTACAGTTTGTAAGTTCTTGCCTTTCACACAGCAGACTTGTGTTCAAGTTCCAGCACCTCCTATGATCCCTCAAGCCCATCAGAAGTGATCCCTGAAATCAGAGGCAGAAAAAGGCCCTGAACATCACTGAAATTGGTCCAAAAACAAACAAAATATAGTAATTTGAACCTCAAATAGTGAAAAGTAGTAATAAGAAGAGTTCAGTTCAAGTAGAGTCTGCTGTTTAAAATGTTCTAGTAAAAATATTGTTAAACGTGTATATCACTCTATTCTCAAAAGAGATATCAGCCAAGCCATAAAAAGTCATGTGCACATGGGCCTCAAAGCTGAAAAAAGAGCAATCTCAATAGGAGAGGCAGGCCAAGTTCCTGTCCTATAGAAGCCTCCACAGCTATTTCTATGATCCATAATCTCTGCTTTGCCAATTCCCTACCTTCACTATTTAGCCACTTCATTACCACCAAACCTCAAGGCTTACTGGTATTTGGACTGACATTACCAAAACTTTGTCAGAGTGCAGTCAGCTCCCCTCCCCATGTATTTCTAGTACTTCTGTAAGACCTGTCAGCCAACACCATGCCCCACAAATGCCACAATATAAGCCACAGAATTTGGAGTTCCTGGCATATGCAGCCATGTGACAACTCCAAATTTTTAAAACTGTCATCCCAGTAGGAACACACCAATGATGTGTTTGTCATTGTGCTTGTCATTGTGAATGTCATTTGAAGCCACTTAATGTTTAGAAGCAGAACAGAAAGAACAATGAGCAATAAGTAGTTTAGTAAATCTTCTAACAATGACTTAATAACCTCATTGCAATAATTTTCTTTTTGCTATGCTTACCATTTACCTGTAAGCAAGAAATTTATAATGTATTGTCTAGTGCCTACCAAGGGGGCAGATGAGAATGGGTAGAAATTTGAGGACAATGTTGGAAAGAATTTCATTAATGGTGGGATTAGTGTTGGATCATGGAGTAGCAAATGTATTATGAGAAATTACATAAAATATAAACTTCAAATAAAGGAAATTAATATTTAAAAATGATTATACCTGATAAAATTAAGGCATTACAACATATAGCTAGTAATTCCTGTAGTGAGAGTTCCTGGCTTTCAATAATATTCTGTCCCTGCTTCTGTGGACAAATGCATTAGGATATTATTATAGTCTTTTGTAGTTAGAGGTTGGTTTTATACCTATTCACTCTAAATCGCTGTTTCCATTCTTGGGGGTTTCTTTATATTATAATGGATAGTCGAGGCTTTGTTTTACCCCTCTTCTGCTTGATTTGAAACTTCTCTCTATATGCTGACACCTATGATGTTTGGAGTTTCTACCCTTTTGACCATTGTAATTCTTCATGTATGTATGGTATATATTCTAAATACCTCAGATAAGTGCTACCATTCTGCATTTATCTTTATTCTTCTGACATATTTCATTTAATATAATATATTCTAGATCCATCCATGTTGCTGCAAAATCCATGATTGTATCATTTCTAACTGCTATGTAGCATTCCATTGTGTATATGTATCACATCTTCATCATCCACTCATCTGTAGTTGGACATCAAGGCTGATTCCTAATTTTTTTTTTTGGTTTTTGGGTCACATCCGGTAGCGTCAGGGGTTACTCCTGGCTCCATGCTCAGAAATTGCTCCTGGCAGGCACGGGGGACCATATGGGGCACCGGGATTTGAACCGATGACCTTTTGCATGAAAGGCAAACGCCTTACCTCCATGCTATCTCCCGGGCCCCAAGATTCCTAATTTTGACTATTGTACTGAGTGATAAAATAAACAATGGACTGCATACATACTTTGGGATGATTGTCCTTCTCTCTTGGTGATAGATACCCAGGAGTGTGAATGCTGAGTCATATGGCAACTCAATTCTGAGTTTACTGAGCACCCTCCATACTGTTTTCCATAGGGCTTGGACTAGGCAGCATTTCTACCAGCAGTGGATGAGATTTTCTTTCTTAGCACATCCCCACCAACAGAGATTGGTCCCAGTATTTTTTTTGATATCTTTTTTTTAATTCTTTTTATTATTTTTAAATAATATTTTTAAATAAGAGAACAAAGATGCAAAGAAAGAGGACAAGGTAAAGTTACAGTGGAAGGACAAACAGATTTCACATAAGTCCCCTTGCTGATATCTTAACATTGAGCTTTCAGCCAAAAAATATTAAGAAAAATAAAACATAACCCATGTACAATTACTTTGTCCCTCAAGACCCCAGATTGTAATACATATTTCTTAGCAGCACATCAAGCATTCTAAAGCCATAAAACTTATGTAACTCCTTAAACATTGAAGGCATAGTACTTTTTTTTTACATTTCCATGCTTATGCATATTAGTTTAAGTTAGCTTCAAAAGTGGGTGCTTCTTTTTAAGGATAAGAGTCAAAGGATCACAGTAAAAACGGCGATGGAGTGGCAATAATTGTTTGCATCGGCCCATCAAACTATGGGGATCATGGAAGGGGAAATACTTGGCCTAAATACAAGGGTACCAAACCGCTGATGTTTCCTGGCATAAGACCAGCTCTAGGATCCAGGGACACTAGATTGCCCAATCCCAGTCGTTGTATGTAGTGCCAACACACTTTTATTGTCCACGATGTCTCTGTTGTTGTTTTAATGTTTCTGTATTAAAGATCCTGGGATCTGCATATCCTATATTGCAGTTAGGATGGTGCAGAGTGTCCTCTCATTTCACCTTACAATTAAAGGGCAATGCAGAATGCCCAGTCCAGTGTGCAGGTCGTTGATGTTCTTAGGTCTTCTCAGTGTTAAGGTAAGTCTCTTGTGAGTAGATCAATGTCAGAGCAGCGGTAGGGTCTTTCCTAGTACAGGATTGCTTCCAGGTTTTGTTGTGAAAAATCTTGGGTCTTTCCTAGATAGCTTTCCTAGTTAAGGGGTGAATGAAGAATGGAGAGGCCTGTGCAGGTCAATATGCCAATGTTCAGGGTGTAAGGTCCCATTGCACTACATGATTGTCTATTAGATAAAAATTTATTTGAGTGTACATATTTCCCATTTTAATGTGCCTATGCAAACAAGAAACAATGCCACATGGTTTTCTAGGCCATTATGGGAGATGCAGGAACATGTATAAAACTCCCCATGACGTGCTTAAACATAGGAATTAAACTGAGGGGCTCTTCCACCAAATATTTCTTATTGAAAAGATCACAAAGAGAAGAAAAGATAAAAAGTGGAGAAAATCTTCACTGTTTATGAGAATATTTAGTAAGATTTAGCTGTCAAAGAAAATAGATATAAAATATTCAAAGGCATACATGTACATTATGTCTTTTGATATAGTTGGGTTTTGTTAAATCCAGTGAAACACAGTGTGTGATTAGGAATGTGGAGAACAGTAGTTGAAAAGGGTAAATGGGGGGTATTGAAGGATGGGGGGAGATAGAGTTGAAAATTGAAATCAGCTTTAACAGGGGTGTGCGAAAGGGCAGAATACCAGATGGACATTCTACATACACAAAACATAACTTAAGGATGGGATGTATTATTAACATAGATGGCTTAGCCCCCGCACGGTTTTGAATATACACTAGTAAGATAATGCCAGAGACAGCCTTAGAAAAAATGAGCACCTAACAACACCCCCAAATTTGGACTCATGCCGGGGATATGCAGACTAATGATCCAACCACGTTTCCATGGAGAATCAGCAGTCAGGGTCCACCCGAACTCCTCCCTAGCCCTCACACCCTGCACAGGGGCAAGGGCGGGGAAAACTTGGGTCGCCACCCCAGGAGGCCCTGGAGGCCGGGGGGCAGGAGAGGGTGCAGCTGGGGGCCTACCAAGGCTTCCGGCCTGTCCAAGCAAGGGAGAAAGCCTTCGACATAGGGGCCACCCCAGGTCCCATGCTGGGGGGAATCCAAACTCACGATTCAACCACATTTCCGTGGAGAATCAGCAGCCAGGATCCACCCAAACTCCTCCCTAGCCCTCACACCCTGCACAGGGGCAAGGGCGGGGATAACTTGGGACTCCCCTCCCAGAGGGGCCATCCGACACCCACCTTTTCTGGCCGCCTGGGTCGCCACCCCAGGTGGCCCTGGAGGCCGGGGGGCAGGAGAGGGTGCAGCTGGGGCCCTACCAAGGCTCCCGGCCTGCCCAAGCAAGGGAGAAAGCCTTCAACATAGGGGCTGGTCCCAGTATTTTTAATGTGAGCCATCCTCACGGGTGTAAGTTGATACCTCATTGCTGTCTTGATTTGTATTTCCCTAATGATGAGTGATGGTGAACATGTTTTCATGTGTCTATTTGCCATTTGTTGATTTTGTTCATAGAAATGTCTATTTATTCTTTCTCATTTTTCTATGGCTTTATCAGGTTGTGGGGGACTACTTTTTCTGAGTACTTTGTATAACCTAGTATCAACCCTTTATCTAATGTGTTGAGTGCAAAATATTTTCCCATTCTGTTAGCTATCTTCTAGTTTTAATCAGGGTTTCTTTCACCATACAGAAACTTTTTAGTTTGATGTAGTCCCATTTATTTAGCATTTGCCAAGAGTGATTCCTAAATGCAGAGCCAGTAGTAATCATTGAACACTGCCAGGTGTGACTCAAAATACAAAAACAAAAAATAATATTAAAAATGACAATTTTAATAAAATCATAAAATTTGAGGATTAACTTAAATAATCTTGTTATAATTTTCAGATCAGAATGTTACTCTAAATGTGGTGTTTTTAAATTTTTATTATAATATCCTGATTTACCAAGTTGTTCACAATACAGTAATTTTACTCATTAAATCTTCAAGTACCAATCCTATCACCAGTGCGACCTTCACTCTACCAGTGCCCCCAGTTTTTTACTCACCACCCTAGCTTTAACCCTTCAGGTACATATTTAACTTCATGTTACTTGTCACAAAAGGCAAATGGAATTATTTAAACATATCAATAATAATCAGTGGAAATCATTGTTATATCTCTCAACATTGTTACTAAAGTCATTGTCCCGGACTGTGCTTGGTGCTCAAGCTGAGCCTTCTTTGTTAATGAGATTGGTGATTATCTATGTTACTTTCCCTTGAGATTTTTCTGTAATTCTAATGGCTGACACTATTATATAATTTTGAGCTGTAGAGAGACTGAGTGGCACGAGATCTATAAAGTTGGAATAAATATGGTGACTTGGCAGTTTCTGTTTGATGGTGTTGAGTGGTGTGGACTGCTGTGATTTCAAGCAGAAAGATGATTCTAACCCCATCCATTTTGATAATCCCCAAAGTTTTCAGCCTAGATCAGACTACCTGGAAAGAGTTGGTGGTCATTGTTTTCTTTCGTAAATTCATAGAGGAGCTGGGCCATTTTTCTGCCAGAAAGATAAACATTAATAATCCAGATTTTATTCCTGCACAGAATGTGATCACTTGAGCACTACTAGGAGTGATCCCTGAGCACAAAATCTTGTGAATGACCTAAAATAACAGCAAAGTTCTAGGCACAGCAATAATAATTTTTGCTTTAAGTATTTTTAAGCTCAATTGTAAGACTTGTAGCAGTAGGAGAAATAACAAAAGTACAAACAGTACAAAAGTATGTCTATATTTTAAAATGAGACAAACCAGAAGTGTAATAAACCTTGAGCCTTATTTGTTTATCATGTAACCAATAATTGTAGATGAACACTCAAGACTTATATGTTATGGGAGATACTTCCAGGATATGATATAAATCTTGTATAGGGCTGTTTTGTTTGTTTGTTTGTTTTAAGATAAAATAGCATATATTTGTAGACATATCATGACAATTCTTTAGACAAATCCTCACTACCCTAACAACTAGACAGGTGAAAAATCACAATGGTTCAACAGATGAATGTTTAAAGAAACTGTACATATACACAATGGAATATTATGCAGCTGTCAGGAGAGATGAAGTCATGAAATTTTCCTATACATGGATGTATATGGAATCTATTATGCTGAGTGAAATAAGTCAGAGAGAGAGAGAGAGAGAAACGCAGAATGATCTCACTCATGGGTTTTAAGAAAAATGAAAGACATTCTTGCAATAATAATTTTCAGACACAAAAGAGAAAGACCTGGAAGTTCCAGCTCACCACATGAAGCTCACCACAAAGAGTGATGAGTTTAGTTAGAGAAATAGCTACATTTTGAACTTCCCTAATAATGAGAATGTATGAGGGAAATGGAGGGCTTGTCTAGAGTACAGGCGGGGGTTGGGTGGGGAGGAGGCAGATATTGGACAATGGTGATGGGAATGTTGCACTGGTAATGGGTGGTGTTCTTTACATGACTGAAACCCAAACACAATCATGTATGTAATCAAGGTGTCTAAATAAAATATTAAAAAAATCACAAAGTATATCTGCTTGACTTCATTCCCCCACAATGAAAATAAGGACAAAATGAAATTATTAAATGTAAACTCTTGAGTGAATCATCTTATCATTCTTCTCTTTATAATTAATGCTTGTTATTGTGATTAATCAAGCTTAATTATATAATGACATCTTTTGGAATGTCTTAATTTAACTCTAAACATGAAATTCAAGATAAATTGGTACTTTACTTGACTTGTTTTTTTCAGTAAATATAAATCATGTGCATGGACAATCTAAATACTTAATGTTTCCCTATAAAATTTAAATAGGCTTGATCAAAAAATGCCATAAACAATCCTTTCTATATAGTTATTTCATTTTGTAATTTATATTATGTCTTTCTAAAGAGTAGATTTCCTACCAGGAATACTTTATAATATATTTGATTATATTCAGACATCTATAGTCAAGGAACTAAGGGAAATCCCTATGTAGAAACCTATTTATGAAGAATCAAAAAAATAGCTGTTAATTTCACATTTTAGGAGTAAATAATAGGATTCCTTTTCTTTCTTAGCTATAAGAATATATAATGATGATATTTGCCATGAGATCAATTTTCCTATTATTAAGATTTTCTTCAGGTTAGCTGATAATTAGCCTCTTTTTATAAGCCTTGAAATTCATACCACCTGTGATATATATATATATATATTATTGAGGCTAATGAAATTAAAATCTTAAAGATTTGAGAAATCTAGGGTTTTGCAGAGCAAGATAAACTACTTCATAATCTCATGCAAATTTTTTTCTTTTTTTGGGGGGGGGGTGGGGGCACACCCAGTGACGCTCTGGGGTTACTCCTGGCTATGCGCTCAGAAGTAGCTCCTGGCTTGGGGGACCATATGGGAAACTGGGGGATCGAACCGTGGTCCATCCTAGGTTAGCCCAGGCAAAGCAGGCACCTTACCTCCAGCGCCACCACCCGGCCCGCAGATTTATTTTTCAATAATGCTTAACATTTATGTAAATGTCACATTAAAGGAAATGAGTTCTGAAGTTATAAGATTTGGAAGCTCATAAGGTGTGATTGAGAAAGATAAATTTCTGAAAGCTTTGCTTTGGAGAAATCTTCAGCCAGCCTGCAGAGTATTTTATACAATTTTTTTTAAAAAATGGTAAACTCAAGTGACTATAGAGTGTGACTGAAATTAGCCTATATTTCAAACAGGAGTTTATTACACATATAATTGTCAAGAACTTAGAAGGAAATTAGTAAGATACTGTCATCTGAGACCTAGAGAAAATGAACAAAAAACTAAGTAAAGAAAATGTCTTTAAATTTTTATTTTTTAATGTGCTAAGTATTACAAAAATTTACATTTGTTTTAAAAGGGTTTTTTGTTACCATGGATTGAAGAATGAAAAAGATTCCCTGATAAAGATATTGTAAAATAAATATTGAGCTGTAGATATAATACAGTTGCCTTGCATATAACTGACCTTGATTCAAGTCTTAGCAGCCTGTATGGTTTCCTCAAGCCTGGCCAGGAGTGATCCCTAAGCACAGTGCCAGGAGTAAATACTGAGCACCGTCATATATAACAACAACCAAAAAAACCTGGACAAATGTTTAGTTCTCACAGATACTTAGAAGTTACAGTCATCTTCTGGAAATTATAATTTGTCTTTCTTACCAGAGGTGATTGTCTTAACAATATAAGTAAAATACATCAATTTTTCATTTTCTTCTTTTTTTCTCAATAGTTATATGTTTATTTTTCTTGTGACACTATTACTAAAAACAACAGAAAGCTATCACTGTTCAAACTTTTACTAAGGTCTTTATTCAAAAAGCTACAATAAACTTTCTCTGAATAAAGTGATCATTTCTATTGAGTGGGAGTATGCAGTTACAGCAAAGAAGGAACCATTATGACAATGATAGTTGAACGTTTTCACTCTGGGGGCCAAAGAGATAGCATGGAAATAGGGCATTTGCCTGGTATGCAGAAGGATGGTGGTTCGAATCCCAGCATCCCATATGGTCGCCCAAGCCTGCCAGGAGCGATTTCTGAGTGTAGAGCCAGGAGTAACTCCTGAGTGTTGCCGGGTGTGACCCAAAAACTAAAAATAATTTTTTTCCATTCTGGACAAGAACTGAATGCTGAAAGGAATGTTATTCAAGATAATCCTTCAGCAACAATATGTAAACCACAGTATTTAAAAAAGAAGAGTCACTATGTTTGTACTGAGACATTTCCTTCAGTCAATCTTTTCTCAAAAGAGATATAAACCAAGCAATATGAGATTAAGGGTACACCAGTTACACAGGAGGAGAGGATAAAGGCCAAAGCCATGCCTGCTGTATCCATCACTCAGAATCACAATTTTGGTTATGGCCCTGTTTCACGAGCCATCTATAATTCTCTTCCAGGACACCAATGTGACCAAACTTCAAGTACACTGGTATTTGGACTGATATCATCAGACTTTTTGGAGCGAGTGTGGGCACTCCTTGTCCTGCATCCTTCTTCTTCCAGAAGACCTAGAAACTGATAAAGAATATAAACTTAAAGTTAAAGAATCAGTAATAGTGTTGTGAATTTCTGGACAAATTCATTTGTTTTATGCTGTCATCCCTGTAGGAACACAGCAATTTAACAGAATGAAAAGCTAACAACAAAGGCTTACTAAAACTTTTGCCCTTGTATCAATGATTTCATTGGAAATACAATAATTTTCACAAATGTGATTGCTACTCTATTTTTATTTTTTTTTCTTTTCTTCCTTTTTATTTTTTCCTTGTACTCTTTTGTTTTTAAATAACTTTGTTATCACTTACATGGAAACAAATGCAATATGGTCAACTATGTCAACTGGAAGATGAATTTTCATAAAATAATGTGAAAAAAAAGAGAGAGAAGATAAATCTGCCAAAGAGGCAGGTGGTGGGGAGAGCCTGATAGAGGTAAATGGGACATTGGTGACAGGAAATGTGAACTGGGTGTTGGACATCATATGACTGAAACTCAATCATGGGCAAATTTATAACTGTATTTTATTTAATTAAATTATAATTTTTATTATTAATATATTAAAAAAATATCAATCTTGTTTATTTTTTCAAAACCAACTTCTACTTTCATTGATCTTTCGGATTGGTTTTTGAGTTTCCACTTCATAGATTTCTGCTCTCAGCTTTGTTATTTCCTTCTGTCTCCCTATTTTTGGTTTGTTTCGTTGATCATTTTCTAATTTTATAAGCTGCGTCATTAAGATGTTCAGGTATGCCCCTTTTTCTTTCCTGATATGTGCTTGCAAGGCTATAAATTTTCCTCTCAGGATCGCTTTTGCTGTGTACCATAGATTTAGTAGTTTGTGTCTTCATTGTCATTTGTTTCCAGGAAAGTTTTGATTTCCTCTTTGATTTCATCTAGGACCCACTGGGTGTTCAGTAACAGTAGCAGGCTGTTTAGTTTCCAGTTGTTAAAGTATTTCTTCTTTGTAGTTCACATCTAATTTCAGGGCCTTGTGGTCAGCAAAGATAGCCTGCAAAATTTTATCCTCTTAATTTTATGGAGGTATGTTTTATGTGCTAGCATGTGGTCTATCCTGGAGAATGACCCATGAATATTGGAGAAGAATGTACATCCATGTTTCTTGGGATAGAGTGTCGTATATATCTACTAATCCTCTTTCTTCCATTTCTCTTTTCATGGCTAGTATATTTTTGTTTGGTTTCAGTCTGATTGATCTATCAAGTGTTGGCAGGACAGTGTTGAGGTCTTACACAATTATTGTGTTATTATTGATGTCTTCTTTCAAATTTGTCAGTAATTGTATTAGATAATTTGCTGGTCTCTCATTGGGTGTGTATATGTTTAGTAGGGCAATTTCTTCCTGTTGACATGTCCCTTTATTAGTAGTAAGTGTCCATCTTTGTCCCTTACCACTTTTCTGAGTATAAAGTTGGCATCAACAAATATTAATATGGCCACACCAGCTTTTTTTTAAGGGTGTTGTTTGCTTGGATGATTTTCCTCCAGCCTTTGCTTTTGAGTCTATGTTTGTTCTGACTATTCAGGTGTGTTTTTTGAGGGCAGCAGAAGGTTGGATTCATCTTTTTGATCCATTTCTCCACTCTGTGTCTCTTAATTTGTACAGTTAGTCCATTGACATTGAGGTAGATGATTGTCATAATATTTAATGGCATCTCTGTGTATAAGTTTAGTGTGTTTGTTGGACTTTCTAGTCTTAAAGCAGACCTTTCAGTTTTCCCTTTAAGGCTGGTTTTGTATCTGTGAAGTTTTTGAGTTGTTGCTTATCCATGAAGCTACATATCCTTCCTTCAAACCTGAATGTGAGTCAAACTGGGTGCAGTATTGTAGGTGAAGCCTCCATTTCATTCTGGCTTGTCACACTATCCCACCACTGTTACTGGTCTTGAGAGCTTCTTGTAACATATCTAATGTAAATGTTATGAATGCTCCTTTGAACGTAATTTCCCTTTTTGATTTGCTGCTTTCAGTATTCTGTCTCTATCTGTTGGATTCATCATTGTGACTAGGATGTGACTCAGTATGTTTTTCTTAGGATCTCTTTTAGCTGGTACTCTTCGGGCATGCAGGATTTAATTGCATGCGGTCTTTAGTTCTGGGACTTTCTCAATGATGATGTTTTACTGTTGATTCTTCCTGTGAATACTCTTCCTGGGCCTCTGGGTCTCCAATTATACTTATGTTGTTTCTGCTGAGCTAATAAAAGACTTCTATTTTCATCTCTTCACATTCTTTTAGTACTTTTTCCATTTTATGATTGTTTGACTTAAGGTTCTTTTCCAGTCTCTTCTGCTGTATGGAGTTGTTCTACATTTGATCTTCCAGTTCAGCTGTTGTTACCCTGCTGGAGAGGCTGTCCATTGGGTTTTTCAGTTGAGATATCGTGTTTTTCAGATCTGTTATTTCTGTTTGGAGTTTTCTGATTTCTGTCTTTGTGTTCTGTTCAACTAGAGCTATATTTTCTTTGATTTCCATGAGGATTCTCCATATTTCTATTCTAAACTCCTTATCTGAGAGAGAGATTAATTAGATGGTTTGTATTTTTTGTGTCATCAGAGCTATCATCTTCATTCTCATGGTGTTTGCCTGCGAGGTTTCCCATTGTCACACTTGTAGTGTGATTTTTTTTCTGCTTGTTGTAGTGGGGTTCATTTGGTAGAAAAAGCGCATGGCCATGAAGCGAGGCAGAGTGGTTATGCTCTTCTGGAGACTCTAGGAGAGCAATTTTGCTAGTCCCTTCTTGGCCCACTCAATAGAGGTTCAAGACACAGGACAGTAGAAAAACACCCGCAGGTGATACTCACAGTCTCTCGCAGTTGGTAATCATTCAGTACAGGCTGATTTTTCCAGCCTGATGGCACAGACAGATGACCTGCCTTTTTGCTAGTTATCTCTCTTGCCAGTTTTCACTCTGAGACTAAGTGCTCCTTTGTTTTCTGGCCCCAAGCAACTCAAAATAATTTTTCTTATGTTACAGTCTTTCATGTCTGACTATGACTTGAAATTTCAAGTCATAGAGATATATATCTTTGTTTATTAGCTTGTTTTTTTCATTTTGAGGGCCACACCCATATGTGCTCAGGGGTTTTTTCTAACACTGCACTCAGAGCCCTGGCAGTCTCGGGATTAGTACTTTTCTTAATTTTATTTTTTTAATTAAATAAAGTAAAGTGCTCATTTATTAGGCAGGTTAAATTTCCAGAGCTACTTCTAAACAGTTTTTTAATTGACTCATTATTTTTCTATCAAGTAGGGAAATGATTCATGATAGTTTAATACTATCTCTTTTTATTTTTATATGGTCAGTGTGAAAAAATTAAAAAAGTTTTAGCATAAAAGTATGCTGAGAAGCATACTTCTAGCAAATTTAATATGTTGGTGAGGAAAAATCACATGATAATTATTTAATCCCATTGGAGTAATTCAATATATACATTCCCAAGTAGATTTGGGCATAAAAATATAAAAGAATATAAAGGTTAAATAATTTAGTTCCGATCACTGACCAAGCATCTTGCTAATGTCATACTAAAGAAGTAAAAATGAGGAGGTCTCCCTTTCTCTGTGCCTCTCAAGCTGGTAAGAAATAAGTCCTCTATTTCAATACCCGCCAACAAATCAGGACACTGTAACAGGATAAGGCAGTAACAGTATCCTGCCCTTTCAACTTGAAGGTGCTTTACAACTTGTAATACCTGCCTTGCAGGTTTGCTGCTAAGAATCTTATGCTAGGATATTTGCAGAAATATTTTTAAACAATATAGAATCATTATATAGAGTATTATCTCAATAAGTGCATATATATATGTATACATTAAAATATAAATACATAATGAATGCACCATATGACTAAATCAATTCAATTTTTTCTCAGAAAAACCATTTTAATGGCTTTTGTTGATAATCCTGTGAGATTGTCTTTCCTCATGTATTTTACTATTAGTTTTATAATTAAATAAAATGTGAGGCATATAATATCTCTGAAATCAAGAAATATTTCTTATAGTCAAGTGTCTCATACATTTCACACACATAGACATAGGTATTATTGTGAACTAAATAAGAAAAAAAAGAGTAGTTGTTAATTTTTTCATAATTTCTTTATTTAAACACTGTGAATACAGAAATATTCATACTTAGAATTCAGTCATAGAATGTACAGCACCCTTCACTAATGCAGTTTTCTCTCCACCAATGTCCCAATTCTAATCCCAACTATTTCTTAGACAGACATTCTGCCTCTCTTTCCCTCTCTATCATTGTCATGGTAGTTGTCAGTGTGGTTAATGCTTTAACTGCACTCACTGCTTTTTATGGTAAGCTTCATGTCATGGGCTTGTCCTCCTGGCACTCATCTCTATTGTCTCTTGAGCTAAACTTATAATATTGCCACTCAGTGATTCAAGTTTACGTAAAGTGCAAACCAGTCTAGTAATCAAACAAGAAAATGCTTAGATTTTGCAAGTTTCAACAGAATAGAAAACCTTTCTTGATCTCCACAATGTGATGACCTCCACTTAACATGTATCTAACACATTACACTGCTAGAATTTTCTTATAACATTTACATACTGACTTGTCAATTTGTGTATTTTTTGCAAATATCCCACTAAAATAGAAGCTCCTGACTTATCTCACTAATTCCCCCCCTTTTTCCCTAGGACCTGGAATCATGCTTGCTCATCCCATAATTTAATTATTCCTTAATTGCTTATTGAAAGAAGAGAATGGGGTCTAGAGAAAAGTTAGCATGGTATGATAATGTTTTTCATTTGATATAAGAAATCAGGAGGAGATACTAAAAAACATTTTGAGCCACATTCAGTAGTGCTGAAGGGTACTACCCTCCAGTGTTGCTCACTGTTGATCATGAGACACCTGTGAGGACTCCATGGGACCCCAGCATACAAATCAGGTGCTGTAACCTTTTGAGTTATCTCCACAGCCCCAGGAGCCATTGGAATTTTTGTTTTGTTTTGTTTTTGAGTCACATCCAGCATCGCTCAGGGGTTACTCTTGGTTCTCCGTTCAGAAATCGCTCCTGACAGGCTCGGAGAATCATATGAGATGCCGGGATTTGAACCACCATCCTTCTACATGCAAGAGAAAGGCTCAGTCTTCACACCATCTCTCCATCCCCAACCATTGGGATTTGTAAGCAAGAAGAAATTATAATAAAGTTTATTATTTTAAAGTTCCTTTTTATTCTGATATTAGGAGAAGAAATGAATGATGAAGTACAGAACAGAGATGGCAGTTTGGAATTTTTGAGAAAGATTAGAAATGAAGCCAAAGGTGCTTGTCCCATATGGGACACCGGGGATCGAACTGAGGTCCGTCCTGGATCAGCTGCGTGAAATGCCCTACTGTTGCGCTATTGCTCTGGCCCCTCAGGAACCACTCTTTGGGGGGTCTTTTTGGGGGGGCGGGGGAGGTCACACCCGGCAGCACTCAAGGGTTACTCCTGGCTCTACACTCAGAAATCCCTCCTGGCAGGCTTGGGGGACCATATGGGATGCCGGAATTCGAACCACCGACCTTCTGCATGAAAGGCAAACGCCTTACCTCCACGCTACCTCTCCGGCCCCATCAGGAACCACTCTAACCAGCATAGGGGAACATATGGGGTACCAAGTACCTAACTCCAGTTGCAACACAGGCACCATACCTACTATACTATTGCTTTACTATCCTACTGCCTGCTTATTTTAAATAATAATGTGTTAAACAAGAAAGGTAACTCAAAAGGGTTAAACGCATGCTTTATATTGAGGAAGCTCAAATTCAATTCCTGACACTGTCTAGTTGCCTGAGCACTACCATCAGTGACTACTAAGCAAATTCATACAACCCTTGAACACTGCTCGTTGAGGCCATAAGACAAAATATTATTATTGCCTTTCATATAAAAATACATTTATACATATCTGCAAATGTAACTAATTTCTAAAAAATATTAAATAATTCCTCGGGCATCCTAATTCCAGGTTGTTTTGAGTTATATTAATCCTATACAAATAAAAAGATCATGTATTCCTAACCAAGATTTCTCATTTCTGTTGGAATTAAAATTAATAACCTCCACCTCCACATACAGTTAATTACTTTAATTTGCTTCCCAAGCATTTCAAAGAATGAAAAAGGGCAAACTACATTCAGTAAATATTAGAATAAGAACAACTAATACCTAAAATGTGAATGTGAATGTGGATCTCATTATATAATATGGGAATTGTCAAACACAGCGCAAAGGAGGCCTATGTCTTCACTTGTTACATTATTTATTCGAGTTTAACACGCAGAATTTTCTACCAAAAAAGAAATCAAAGTTTGGGTGCACATTGTAAATGAGGGCTGGGTTGGGGTGGCAGTGGCACCAGTCCAATGAGGGCGCAGGCGAATTGTAAGTTCATACTGTGTCTTTTCTGGGCTGCAGCCATACACTGTACACGAGGGCAAAGGAAAAAAAAAACTTTAAGAAACCTGACCTATCTCTCGTGACATCCTGGGTTCAAGCATCATGGGAAGACATGCCAGAAGAAATTATCATCAAGAGTTTTTTTAAGACAGGCGTCAGCAATCAAATGGACTGCACAGAAGATGACCTGCTGTGGAATTCAGACTCAGAAGAAAGCAAAGAAACTGGAGACAGATGTTCCTGCCAACTGTACACTGATGAAAAATTAACTCGAGAAGAATGGGAACAACTCTTTAGTGTATCTGATGGTGAATCTGATTTTCAAGCATTTTAAATAAATATTGTTACCTGACATTTTATTTCGGTACTGTGTTTATATCAGTTTACTTTGCCAATAAATGATTTTAATCATGGTCGCACGTGTTCAACAACTTTTTTGTCAATTACAATGCTTGGTGTGAAACAAAATTTTATACCAAGTTTTAATTGAAAATTAGGGGTGCATGTTATACGTGTGTGTGTTATACTCGAATAAATAAGGTATATGCTTGTGGTGAAAATTTAATTGGTGGTTGTAGTAAATAAGGTCTTATGATTGGCTTGGATGGTGGATGGAGGTCTCTGTCTTTAGGATCTGAACCATGTGGCTCCACAACCCCCATTAACCGTCAGGTCTGGAAGTTCATGAGAGTGGCGGGTAGAAATCTCACTCACATGCAGGCTTCAGGAAGTAACAGCTTTATTCATCCTAGCCACCACATGTGTGGCCTATATCATAACCATTTAAGCATTCAGCTATTCTTAGCTAGCCCTGCATCTTAACTTCTCTCAGCCATCTTTCCTCGGACCTTCAAATTGGCAAAGATCCAACCGGGCAAGAGCCAAAGACAAAAAGAGATCCTCTCCTCTGGGTCAGAGCCCTTAAAGTACCTTTCCCAGACCCCCTAGGAAATGGGCAGGGTCTGCAGGTAAAGTTACAGGTCATCTCCTGTTCCCAAGACCCCGCCCAGAAATGGGCGGGTCTCAGTTACCTGTATTCCGGGGTGGAGCTACAGTGGTAATAGGAAGTGCATGTGTGGCTCAAAGTGGTTTGGAACAAGATTGCTACAGAGTATAAAATGGTACTAGATAAATCTAATTCTTGTTACCAACAAAGAAAAAAATTGTCTCCTTTAGATAGCATAATTTTCTTGTCAGAATTCCTCAGACTTTTATGACAAATATAATTATAAAAGCATTACTATACATCCAAATTGATTAAAAAATAAAATTGCAGCAAATTAATTTGAGGTGGAAGGAATTAGAAAGTAAATTGTGGTCAAGCTGCATATGGACTATATTGAACATTATTGAATGTTACCTATTCTGATTCCTTATGCTTAAATGCATGCTCTAGTCTCTATTTTCTTTTTTCCTCCTCTTCTACTCTTCTTTATCCTTCTCCTCCTCTTACTTCTGTCTCCTCATTTTCATCTTTGTCCTCATCTTTATCTTTTCTTTGATCATCTTTTTTTTTTGAGGGGAGGCATACCTAATTGTGTTAAAAGCTGACTTCTGCTCTGTGCTCAAGGGTCACTCTTGGTGGTAGTTGAGGGAAAATTCAGTGCTGGTGCTAATGATGGGGGCATACTGCATTCAGATAAACACCAGTGCAAAATATTCTGTTCTGATACTGATGTAGAAAAGATTTCATTTTTAAAAGATTCTTATATTAATATGTTAGATTTTACTCAGACAATAAACATTTTCTTTTCTTTTCTTTTTTTTTTTTTTTTTTTTTTTTTTTTTTTTTTTTTTTTTTTTTTTTTTTT
>PVKC010019396.1:0-19186 GCA_004027635.1 Crocidura indochinensis
TTGCCATTCCTGGAGCTGATACTATGCAAGCAAGGGAGAGAGTCCGGTAGACAGGATAAACTTATCCAGGTCAGAATTCTCAGTCCTGCTACAACTTCTCAGGTCTCAGCCCCAGGAGATGTGATTTGACAGGGGTGCCTGCAGGAGTGAAAGCTGAAACAGCCTTAGGTTAGTAAGTCTTTCATGTATCCCAAGGAGAAGCACAATTTTAGACCTTAATATGGAGAAGTAATAGAAGAAAGCCCTGCCTAGGGGCATAGGATGTCTGAATCTTTGAGACACTTTCTGGAACTAGATCCAGGGGTAAGAGGAGCACTCATTTACAGAGCATGATGGGAATCTGGGTTGCCACCAAAATTCTGTACTTTATGATATGTAGACATATGAGAGAAGCTCAGATAGAAACCTCTGGAGTACTCATTTTGTTCTCCTAAAGTTTATCTGTTATAGATAGATAAAAAATAGTTTGTTCTCTAATACATTATTTAGTAGCTGTCTTCTTGAAAGAATCCTAGAGTCCTATAGTGAAGGACACACCTTGATTCACGGGAGACAGTAAGTCTCATTTTGTCAGGCTGAAAATTCCTAGTAGTACCCAAGCCATGCTTGGGGGTCTGAAGGGGACATCTAGTCCTGCTAAAAAATGCTGATGTAAATGACCCCAAAGTATGAAGAAATTAAGCTGAATCCTACAGTTGATAGCTTTGCTAGAATTCCAGGTGTACATTGCAATCTCAGATAGAACTACATTTCCACATTGTACTGATGGCAAAATAAAGGAAGTGTTAAAAATCAGAGCAAAAATAAGTAAATTAGAAATACAAAAAAAAAAAAACCCTCATGAAACTAGGAACTAATTCCTTTTTTGGGGAGGGCCACACCCATTTGATGCTCAGGGGTTTCTCCTGGCTAAGGTAAGGGACACCTGGGGATTGAACCGAAGTCCTTCCTTGGCTAGCACTTGCAAGGCAGACACCTTACCTCTAGTGTCACCTCACCGCCCCTAGGAGCTGATTCTTTGATAGACTAAATAAGATTGTCAAATGCTCAGAGAGATAGTGCCTCTTTGCCCATGGCAGACCTAGGTTCAATCACCAGCATCTCATATGGTTCCCTGTCAAAATAACTTCTGAATACAAAACAAGGAGTAACCCCTGAGTACCTATGTGCAGCCCAAAACAAAATAAAAATTCCTCAGCTAGATTATAAAGGAAAACAAAAGAAAAAATCTAATCAGATCAAAAATTAAAAGGGGGAGTTAAAAATAGTTACTATATAAACACAAAATATTTAAGACTATAATGAACAATTATAAATACTAATTTATATTAAAATGTAAAATATGTAGATAAAATATCTAAAACCTATCCAATGTAAAATAAGTAAGATAAAATGCCCATTAAATCAGTACTTATGCAGATTTTCCCACCTTTCCTTGTACTTTTTATTTGGTTTTTTTTGGTCAAACCTAGTGGTGTTCAGAGGTTATTCCCAACTCAATGCTTCAAAGTTACTCCTACTGTTCGGGGTATCAGGTGATGCTAGGTATTAATTTGGTGTCTTCTCCATGCAAAGCACAGTTTGTTAAATCATTTCCCTAGCCCCAGGTTTCTTCCACTTTCCTGAATATAATTTTATTTTATTTTTGTTTTGGGGCTACACCCAGTGGTGTTCAGTTGTTGTTCCTGGCTGTGCATTTAGAAATCCATCTTGACAGGCTTGGAGGACCATATGGGATACCAGGGATAGAACCTGAGTCGGACACATACAAGGCAAACATACTACCTACTGTACTATCACTCCATGAATATTATTTTAAAGACTAAAATATAACCAGCAAGGACCCCTCACTTCTTACATGTTCCAATCCATAGATACTATGTATACATAAACACACTGCTTTAAGTAAAGCAGTCAGTGTGGTAATTCTGATAAAATATCAATAGGATCTTACTTCTTGAGATGAGTGTGTGACACAGGACATAAAATGCAAAGGTAGCATCTTGTTAGCTAGTTTCTAAAATTGGTTATCTAAACGAGACTATCAAGACTGGAGATATGTCTTAATATGAAGCTCTTGATCTCATTCTTAACAGAGCATGGGCCCACTGAGCACTGCTGGAATCATCCCCAGCACCAGGTGCCAGAAGAAGCCCTGCTTATGACAAGTGCACACACACACACACACACACACACACACACACACACACACACTTTTTTCAAAAATGAGTTTATCAGAGCTGTGAATGCACTAGCTTTTAGAAAGAAGAGTCTTAAGTAAAAGACTAATAAATGAACCACACCCACAAATGCAGTCATCATCTTCAAACAGGGCCAGCTCCATAGACTCACTCTTCTCTGGAACAAGATGTAAACCAAGCCATGAAAAATCTACAGTGGCTACACTGGCCCACACAGCAGATAGCTGGCCATCTTGGAAGGAGAGGAGGCCTGGCAGCTGAGTACACACTCCTATAAGATGTAGTATCAGTATATAGGAGTATCAGTAATAGAGCTTTGAATTTCTGGCAGCTTCATTTGTTTGATGCTGTCCTCCCTAAAGGAACACCCCAATTTAACAGGATGAACAACTAACAACAAGGGCTTACTAAACCCTCTGCCTGTATATTAATGACTTCATTGAAGATACAATAATTTTCACAAATGTGTTGTTACTGTATTTTTCTTTTTCTTTCTTCCTTTCTTTATTTCTTTTTAGTTTGTTTGCTTTGTTTTTTTTGAGGCCACACCCATTTGATGCTCAGGGGTTACTCCTGGCTAAGCGCTCAGAAATTGCCCCTGGCTTGGGGGGACCATATGGGATGCTGGGGGATCGAACCGCTGTCTTTCCTTGGCTAGAGCTTGCAAGGCAGACACCTTACCTCTAGCGCCACCTCATCGGCCCCCTTTCTTTCTTTCTTTCTTTCTTCCTTTATTTATTTTCTTCCATTTTTTTCCAATACCTTTGCTTTCACTTATCTGGGGGAAGCAAATGTATTATAATAAACTCTGTCAACTATGGGTTGCATTTTCTTTAAATAAACAAAAAATACAAAAAAATATGTAGACTGTTCTATCAGACACTAAGGAATTAGCACAGAAGCCAAAGAAACTAACTCAGAAACAAAAACAAGGCTGAAACTATTGATCCTAGCTGGAGAAGTGAACCAGCTCTGGAAAAGGCAGAAGACTTACAAAGGGTGTGGTCATCATAATTCTAGATTCTGCAGAGGAAACAGTACAGTTTTTATCAAGAAGGTGGAGTTCTGTGTGCTTGGGCAGCAGTGCATTGGCATCAGGCAACCAGAATTGAGGCAAAAGGAATAAAGGAAGGGTTCCTAGCATTAATCTATAGTAATTAGGAAAGTCCATGCCAGGTTCATTATCTCATTAAACTCATCATGATTCCATAAGAGTAGCTATGATTGCTATTTACAGGAGAGGAAACTGACCCAAATGGGTCTTGTTGTTCAATCAAAATTCCCTTGTAGAAAAGGGAAGGAGCTGGCATAAGTCAATAATGCCCCAGCCAACAGGCTATGATCCATTGAGGTTGTGATTCCTCTGCTCAATAAATGTCACGGTGTACTTATTAGGGTTCAGATACAGTACTGAGCACAGAGAAATACTTCCTTTTCCTACAGGGTATATTTTCCATGGAGCTAGAGGCAACCATATATCAAATAATGCTGTTAAAGAAAATAAAATAACTAATGAGAATTGAGTCTACCTAGCAAATAAATTCATCTAGTGCCAGGGGTTCTCAAACTTTTTAAACAGAGGGCCAGTTCACTGTCCCTCAGATAGTTGAAGGCCGGACTATAGTAAAACAAAAACTACGAACAAATTCCTATGCACACTGCGTATATCTTATTTTGAAACGAAGAAACAAAAACGGAACAAATACAGTATTTGGCCCACGGGCCATAGTTTGAAGACCCCTGAACAGGTGCCAATGCAGTTCTAGAGATAACAAAGAATTAACTAAATAAAGCAGTGGTCAATGAACTTGCTCCCAATAAAGCAATTCTTGGGGCTAGAGAAATAGTAGTACAATACGTAGGGCATTTGCCTTCCAGGCAGCTAACCTGCATTCCAGTGACACCCAAACCTGCCAAGAGTAATTCCCGAGTACAGAACTAGAAGCAATTCCTGACCACTGCCAGGAGTGTCCAAATACTCACCTCCCACCAACCCTACCAATAAAAGCAATTGTATGTGCAATGGGTGTAGCAGATGATAGCCCCACACAAACATTCAGTGGGCTTCAGCACAGAGTGGCTGAACTGTGGGTGCAGGGAGAAGACCTTCAGATGTTCATTCTGAAAAGTCAAAAATATTTTAATAGGAGTAACTGGAAAACAAAGCAGCCACAGATAGAATACTGGTTTGTTCCAGGACCCCCAGCTACATCCCCACCTATGCAAGGCTAGTTGGGAAGTCAAAATGGTAAGCCCTTAAGAGCACAAGAAAATTTCATTAATGGAAATAAGAGTCTCAAGCATCTGTGCTAAGAAAGGACTAACTAGGACACATGTAAATGACCTAAAAGATGAAGCATACAGTAGAATATCTAACAATGTTTTTAAGAGTTATAGGTCTAAGTAAGGGGTCAACAGAACAGACAGAGTCTGAGAGGCAAATCTGTTCTAAGTCTCTTTCTGGGCAGCCCTTGAGTTAAGAGCTATTTTTTCAATGGTTAGGGCAGGGAATTTAAACAAACAAAAAAAAGTTTGTGACGCGTGAAATTCACATTTCATTGCTTATAAACAGATTTGCAAAGTTATGCCAATCCACTTACCATCATCTGTGGCTTTTCAATACACAATGGTTATTGATTAACCACAACCAGGGTTCTGCAGCAAAACGGAAGCTATTATCTGCTCCTTTATAGAAAAATGTTGTATATTTCTGGGTTAGTTTTAGAAGCCAATAAACTGACTTTGTAGTCAGATAACTGACAAATGAGTCTTATGGGAACAAGGGTAAAGTGACGCACTTTGGGATAAAAATATCCAAACTATTTATAAAATAAAGTCCGGGCTCTAGGCTGTGAGGTCACAACTCAGGAATAAGAAAAACTGGAGAATCTTTCCAAGCCTATAAAAATCATAATACATCAAACAGAGTTGGTTATCCATCTACTTCATCTGAAGGGGGTATTAAGAATTATTTCAGAAAGCCTAAATAAATTTCTAACTACACAAAAAGAATGTATCATTTTGTTTTGTCTTTTTTTTTTTTTGGAGGGGTGCTCCACATCATGGTGCTCTGGGTTACCCTTAGTTATGCACTAAGGAATTAGTCCTGGCAGTGTTTATGGGACCATATGAGATACTGGGGATCAAATCTGGATTGGCCATCTGCATGGCACGTACCCTACTTGCTGTAAAATTGCTCCAGCTCCGCAGGCTGTATCATGTTGCACTAACACTGATATAGAGACAGAGCTCATCAGCATTTAGCATATAATCTAGGAGAAATTTGTGGCAAAAATTTAAATTTTGTGAACTCAGAGAAACAGCTCAGTGAACTAAGTAAGTAGACTTTTCTTGTAGAAGACCTAAGTTTCATTCCCAGAACCAACCAAACAGTCTCCATGCACTCACTACCAGTATTGGCCCTGAAGTACTGAGCTAGGAGTGACCACTGATGACTTCTGGGTGCAATGCCTCCACAAAAAACTCATATTTGATATATATAGACAAATATATATTTAAATATATGGACATATACAATTTTGGAAGTGGGACATATTTTTTCTTATTCAACATTTAGTTTCTAGTACCTAAGTTAATAAATAACATGTGATAAACATGCATACTTCTTGAGGGACCAGAGAGAGATCAAAGGGGCAGAAGGAATGACTTGCATACAGAAAACCCAGGGTTGCCCCACCCCCCGCCCCCAGAACTGCATGTTCACTTGAGCACAACCAGGAGCAACCTAAAAGCACAGATCTGTGAGTAGCCTCTAAGCACTGCAGAACATGACCCTCCAAAAAAACCAAAAATTAATACTTATTAAAGAAATGAAGAGGAAGGAAGGAAGAGAGTGGAAAGGAGAGAAGAAATGACTATTAGACAGAATCTACCATTTAAAGCTGACACTAGATGAAGACAAGGAGGAAAATCCCAGCAGAAAAATGATCAATGCAAATGTGCTAAACAAATGATCTAGATAGAAATGGAATCAGAAAATCTTGCCTCTTGTGGAAAAATATTCCCTTATGCACTTATTGCAAGGTTTAACATAATAATTCTGTCATTCTCTTCAGCAAACACCTATGTACTTATAGAAGAACTATATTAAATCAATTCTTAAACACTTAGTATTAACACTTTTCCATCTTTGATCAGTTTTGTTTTCATTATATCACTAACATACCCATATACAAGGCTCAAAAACTAAGCTCAGGGAGCCACTGAAAACTAATACCAATTAAAGCCAAGAAAATTCCAAATGAAGGATCAAGGATGACTGAGTGCTTAATTTTCTTCTCATGATATATTTATATAATATATAATAAAATCACAGTGACCTTAGCTATGAGTTTACAATTGCTATAACAACTCCAGAAATGACCAAATATGTTTATAATCTGGATGACAACTTGAATTCTTGAAATCACCACCCCAATGTACATCACCTTCTCTGAAATTCCATGTATATTTTCCCCCTCATTAATTGATTTATTTCTATACCCATATAACTAAGAAATTTTTGTAGAAATGAAGTTGCTATCTGAAAGTATAGCCACACTGCTATTCTGTGAGCAGAAAGGACACTATCCCCCTTAGAAACTAGCTTCTTAAATTTTGGGTTGCAATCCCATAAGTAAAAGTGGGAAGAACAAAAATTTATTAAAATACACTTATGGGGCCCGGGAGATAGCATGGAGGTAAGGCGTTTACCTTTCATGCAAAAGGTCATCGGTTCGAATCCCGGTGCCCCATATGGTCCCCCGTGCCTGCCAGGAGCAATTTCTGAGCATGGAGCCAGGAGTAACCCCTGAGCACTGCCGGGTGTGACCCAAAAACCAAAAAATAAATAAATAAATAAATAAAATAAAATACACTTATGACTAGCAATAAATAATTGTTTTGTGAACCTAATCAACATACCCAGGTCAGATAAAATTTTCTTAGGCAAAAGGGATCAAGAGGGGCCGGGCGGTGGCACTGGAGGTAAGGTGCCTGCCTTGCCTGCACTAACCTAGGATGGACCACGGTTCAATCCCCTGGTTCCCCATATGGTCCCCCGTGCCTGCCAGGAGTGACTTCTGAGTGAATAGCCAGGAGTAATCCCTGAGCGTCACTGGGTGTGGCCCAAAAATCAACCAACCAAACAAACAAACAAAAAACAAAAGGGATCAAGAATGGAAAATGTTGGGGCCGGAGATATAGCATGGAGGTAAGGCGTTTGACTTGCATGCTGGACGGTGGTTCGAATCCTGGCATCCTATATGATCCCCCGAGCTTGCCAGGAGTGATTTCTGAATGTAAAGCCAGGAGTGACCCCTGAATGCTGCCTGTTGTGACCCAAAAACCGGAAGAAAAAAAAAAAGAATGGAAAACGGGGTCGGAGCAATAGCACATTGGTAGGGCATTTGCCTTGCACGCATGTGACCCATGACATACCTGGGTTCGATCCCCAGCGTCCATATGGTCCCCTGATACAGAAATGATTTCTGAGCACATAGCCAGGAGTAACTCCTGAGTGTCACCCAGTGTGACCTAAAAACCAAAAAAAAAAAAAAAAAAAGGAAAATTTTGCACAGGTAAAAGGTGGTGTACATTCTATGACTGAAACTCAACCATAAACAATTTTGTAACTGTGGTGTTAAATAAAGTAATTATTAAAAAATGAAAATGCTGAAGAAATTTTTTATGAAGGCATGACTTCAAAGTAGTGTTCTGGAAGTCCAGGGATCCCACCAGCAATTTCCCATTCAAGTTTGCTGACAGTTCACTGAACAAGGACCCAAGAATGTAAGGTCAGGAATAACTTAATGGACACCCTTTAGGACCACACCCAGTGGTACTTGGGAGTGTATAGGGATGCACCACCAAAGGAAAAAGTGTAAGAAGTACTACTTTAGAGACTAATATACACTCAAAAGCCAGAGTGTAGGGGCTGAAAGGATAGCACAGCAGTAGGGCATTTGCCTTACATGCGGCCAACCTGGGACAAACCCGGTTCGATTCCTGGCATCTCATATGGTCCCCTGAGCTTTCCAGGAGTGATTTCTGAGCACAGATCCAGGAGCATCACCGGTGTGGCCCTCAAATCAATAAATAATAAAAAGACCAGTGTATATATTATATTTATATTTAGCATACCTACTTGCTATATATATAATAGTATTTCTTCTAAATAAGGTACTTTATTAAAGGTAAACCTAATTCTTGGGGACCATGTGACACTAAGAATCATACCTGTTAGAGTGTATACACCACTCTAACTATCATGTATCTCCTGGCTCAAAAAAATTAAAGAAGTATTGATTTAGTGTATACTCCCTTCTAACTCTCTGTATTAATAAATTGCCTTACTTAGAAATATAACACCATTAATTCATCTGAGTAGGCATGCACCCTGATTCTTGAGTACATACTTTCTTTTTTTTTTTTTTTTTTTTTTTTTTTTTTTTTTTTTTTTGGTTTTTGGGCCACATCCAGTGACGCTCTGGGGTTACTCCTGGCTATGCGCTCAGAAGTTGCTCCTGGCAGGCACGGGGGGACCATATGGGAACCGGGGGATCGAACCGTGGTCCCTCCTAGGCTAGCACAGGCACCTTACCTCCAGCGCCACCGCCCGTCTCCCACATACTAACTTCTAATGCAGGATTTCTTAAACTATTTCCTCTTGTAACCCCTTTTCATCTGAAAAAATGTAACATGAGTGAATACTACTAAAACAAGAATTCAGTATACAATTGATTTAGCTGATTTAATTCAATTTATTTGATTTGATTGATTAAATTCAGTATACCATTAAATTAATTTTTGGTCATTAATCATTTTGAAATCTTTACCTTTGTCTTTTGTTTTTTTTTTTGTTTTGTTTTTTTGCAACCCAACCATTTAGGAGTCATGGGTTCGAGCAATAGTACATTGGGTAGGGCAAATGCCCTTGCACAGCAAGGACCTAGGTTTGATCACTAGCATCTCATATTATTTCCCAAACCTGACAGGAGTGATCCCTGAGCACAGAACTAGGAGTAAGCCTTGAGCAACCACTGGCTGTGACCCAAACTCTACCCCCTCCACCAAAAAAAAAAAAAAGTAGAAAGGAAACTATGCTCTAATACCATTTTCTATTATTTAACTCTCTAATTCACTCTTGAATTTTTCCTTGTGTAGGTCAGATAGAACCAGTTTCCAGATCAGGGTTTATTCGCTTTAACTCAGAGCAGGTTCTTCCAATACTAAAACAGTATGAAGTCTGAGAGGCCAGAAGTCTGAAAGCTTCAACATCAACTGAAACTCCTAGTCTCTAGATCTAAAGTAACCTGGTTCCTTCTACCAGTAAGGATGCACCCAGGACGATACCAGAGTTGTATTTTCAGGATATGTAAAGATAATTTAATCAGTAATTTACATTGACCTCCTCCACCTGTTCCTCAGGAACAAATTCTATAATTGCAAAGCTCCAAGCTCACCTGAAATATCAGTGGTTCTGATTTAACTGTAGTGTCTAAAAGCCCTACCTGGGTGCAGCTGATCTCCTTCTGGGTCACCACTGGCCAGATACATCGTTTATTTCAATGTGATAGGAGTAACTTCCCTGATAAGACCCAGTCACTCACTGTGTGTTACAAGGCATGAAAGGGACAAGGTGTCTTTCCCAAGTAAGATTCTCCCCCTTTCTCAGCAAACACTTCACTAACATCAGGGTTCCAGAATCTTTTCTCCCCACAGATCCTATTTGTTGTACAGTATCCATATGTATTTCTATACACAAAAGGATTAAATATATCCAAATCTTTTTCAATATTTGAAAATACAGGAAAGCTGCCTTAAGCTTTATTTGTAGGTGAACTTAACAAGCTATTAAGAGAAAATGAAGAGAGTAAAGCTTTGTTGGTCAGTCTAAAGTAGTGTAATTTATATCTAAATACCAGGTGGCACAGTGATTATAAGGCATTATTTTGTCATGTAAATCATACATAAAGATCTTTTTGATAAGTATACTAAATTCTGCTCAGTCCTTTGAACCCATTATAGTAATTTAAATTGGCTTAGACTTGTGTGCTTTGCTTCAGAGAATACAGAGAGCTAAACAACAGGTGAACTTGCTACATTAGATTCTGGGAGGACCAACATAAAAGATACTTTTAAAAAAATTAATGCTCTCTTTATTTATAAAAGAATTCTGGGGAAAAAAAACTCTAAGCATTTTGCAGATTTTAATCTAATTAATCCTCACAATAACCCCTGGGGACAGAACTCTTACACAATGGACTCTATTGTTGAAAGCCACCAGTTGTTAAAGTCCACAAAAAAGTCACTTTGTCTGCAGTGCCTCTCTGTCCTTGCTTAATTCGGGAATGTTATAATGTTCTTTGAAATAAGTCTTGTATAAATACAAACTATTAGTGTATTACTAATCTCTAATTATTATTATTAGACAGATCGAAACTACTAAGAATTTCATAGAAAACGAACCTGTGACCTTACAACCTGGCTTAAAGACTAGAAATGTTTATATGAGAATTTAAAGATATAGAGGAATTCTCATAAGGAGACAGGACACTGAGAGGACAGTGAGGCATTATGAACACAAAAGCTGCTAGTATAGAAATGAAAAAGAGCGGGTCCCTGAATAACATAATTTCCTTCAATGTCATTTTGTTTGACATGAAGTAGGGGTGGGAAAGCACTCCAGTTGACGTAAAATGAAAGATGTTATTCGAAAACTTGGTTTCTTCATAAGTCGTTTTATTTAAAGGAAGATCTTGGGGGCCAGAAAAAGTACAAGGGGTAAAACATTTAACTTTATATGCTGTCAGCCTTGGTCATATCCTCAGCACCACATGATTCCCTAGACTCAAGTATTTCTCTGAGTAGCCTCCCAGCATCACCAAGTGTGGCTTTCAAACCAAAAATAAATAAAGTAAGTCTCCAAGAAACTACCCCAAAAAGTTAAGTGAGAAATTCCTGCAATAGCATCATTTATATGTCTTGTGGCAATTGAGGGGTTTAAATGAGTTAGAGAAGTAGTCTTTAATCTTTCTACCAGTCTGCCATCAGCCTGCAGACCAGCACTATCATGATACCAGTCCACAGATCAGCAGTTCTAACCTAGGCTATATGTAGATGAATAATTTTCAACCTTTTTCAGCTCAGGTAGGGAACTGTGGTGTGGACCAGCGGTTGAAGACCACTGAAGTAAACCTTGTTATTAATAAACCAAGTACAGGAATGCAGCAATCCTAAGAAGGGACAGATACAAATGGAAGGTTCTTAATTATCATTTCCCCCCTCCCATTCTTTTTTTTTTTTTTGAAGTGAAAACAGGCTTTATTAGAAAGTACTGAGGAAAGGGAGGGAGAGGATAAGAAAGGGAGAGTAACTCACTCAAGAGACAACACAGGTGGAAAAAGAGCCCTTGCCTTGTACACCTCTAACCTGGGTTCAATCCCAGGCACCTCTACCAGGAGTGATTCCCTACCAGGAGTGATACAGAGTGAGAAGTATACCCTGATAACAGTCATATGTAACCCCTAAAACAAAAAGAAAAAGTCTGCTTGCCTTGCATGTGACCAGCCCAGGTTCTATGCTAGGGACCATATATAGTTCCTTGAGCACTGTCAGGAGTAATCATTGGCAATATACTACCAGGAGTAATCCCTGATCACTGCCAGGTCTGGCCCCATAAAACTAAATATCACCGAATTCTTAGAGTATCCCTAATAAATAGGTAGGAAAATAATATTATTTTCTACATTTTTTGCAAATAAGAAAATGAACTCAGCAATAACAGGCATTCGGTATCCTAATAAATGACAAAATTAGAAGCTGCATCAGGTTCTTCAAGTTCTCATATGGTGCTCTTGTTTGTAGCAAAGATTTCTTAAGCACATCCTAAGTTAGCTGTGCCCTTTTTATTTAAGATCCCCTGAGCCTAGCCCTACTTCCAACTCCTGGGCTAGGGTTTGTACTCCTTAAAATCCCCCTGCCATATGGGACACCCCTATTCCCTTTCATTTCAGCCAGGTGTGTTTAGAGAAATTAAAAGAAACATTTACTTTAAAAACTAAAACAAAAATAAAAATATAAAGACAATAATCTTGAAAAGGGTACATTTCAGTTCCAGACTGCTTGCCTGACACAAGGTAAATGAACCATTGGGGCAGAGATCATCACCTTACTTCTTCCCTTCCTGTCCAAGAAGGTAACTTTGCTCTCATTGGCTTTAGTCTCTTCTCTGTGGGGGCTCTTCTCTTTCCCCAGATTTAAATCCCCAGAAAGGATAATTACACTTCTTGCAGCTGACAATCTCATCCTTTGTCCACATGTATCCAAATAACTTTCACGACCTTCTGAAAAAGATAAAGGGATGGTACACATTTTTATGTTTTTTTGGGTCACATCAGGCAGCTCTCAGGGTTTACTCCTGGCTCTACGCTCAGAAATCACTCCTAGCAGACTCGGGGGACCATATGGGATGCCGGGATTCGAACAACTGTCCTTCTGTATGCAAGGCAAATGCCTTGCCCCATGCTCTCTCTCCAGCCCCCTTGGAACACAAATTTTAAAATATATTAGGGGCCGGGCGGTGGCGCTGGAGGTAAGGTGCCTGCCTTGCCTTGTGCTAACCTAGGACGGACCGTGGTTCGATCCCCCGGTTCCCCATATGGTCCCCCGTGCCTGCCAGGAGCGACTTCTGAACGAATAGCCAGGAGTAACCCCTGAGCATCACCGGGTGTGGCCCAAAAACCAAAAAAAAAAAAAAAAAAAAATATATATATATATATATATATATATATATATATTATGGACTGGGACTAGAGAGAACAGTAATTAAGGTGCTTGTCTTGCACACAACCCCAGAACCCGATATTGCCCCCTGAGCCCCATGAGTGATGCCCTGATCACAGAGCCAGGAATAATAAGCCTTAAGCACCACTGACTCTGACCTAAAAAATTGAAGAAAAAATCTTATGGAAATATGCATATTTGAATATTTGAAGCTATCTTCTAAGAGACACCTCTTTCCCATACTTTTTTGATTTACAAAAGCTTTTCTCCATTTATTTCCAAGGGGGATTTTACAACTGAGATCTTAAAACTCTGACAGATCCTGATCCATGAAACAAAACTCTTTCCTAGCAAAATCACGGAGGTCTGAAGAAAGCAAAAATTAGATCTTGAGCTCTAGAGCCAGGGATTTGACTCAGCAATAGAGATTTACCTTGTATGTGTGAGAATTGGAGTCTGACTTCTGGCACTTCATGGTTCCCCAAGCACAGCCTGGGGTGACTCTTGAACACCAATCAAGGATTAGCTCATCATGATAGTCAGGTGTGGCCTCAAAACAAAAATAAACTGAGACCTAAAATAAACTGGCATGGCATGACATTTCTGCTTTTTTGCTAGTTTTATGACCTTTGGCCAAATTACTTAATTTCCCTCAGACTTTGTCTTCAATAATTTAAAGATAAATAGAAGGCATGATTAAACCCTTAAGGTATTAGTTACTACGTATGATCAGCTTTAAACACTTTACAAGGGGCCCGGGAGATAGCATGGAAGTAAGGCGTTTGCCTTTCATGCAAAAGGTCATCGGTTCGAATCCCGGTGCCCCATATGGTCCCCCGTGCCTGCCAGGAGCAATTTCTGAGCATGGAGCCAGGAGTAACCCCTGAGCACTGCTGGGTGTGACCCAAAAACCAAATAAATAAATAAATAAATAAATAAACACTTTACAAATATGATCTCATTTAATCCTTCCGTCCTGTGAAACAGTTACTATTATCATTCTAGCTTTACAGTAAGCAAGAAAATAGAAGCATAGAAGGGAAGGGTGTTGGAACATCGTATGAGTGAAACTCAAACATGAGTAACTTTGTAATTGTGTATATCACGGTGATTCAATTGAAATTTATTTAAAAAATAAAACAAGCAAAGAGATTAAACCATGTGCCAGAGATTAAAAAATGGTAATCTTTTTTTTAGTATATGTGCTGCCGAAGCAAGCACTTTTTCCAATTTTTTTTAGTATATAAAAAATGGTAATCTTATAAAATCATAGTCTAAATGGAAAAGGCAATTTGAACACAAGCAATCTGACTCCAAAATTCACTACCTTCAAATATGCTTAAAGTATTAAATAATCTAATCTAAATTAGCTAACATGCATGGAGTCAAACGCATAAATAGGCCATTTTTTTTATAAGGGACTAGGGGGGTCAGAGAAAAATCACCATGTATAGGGCATTTGCACATGGCCGATCCAGGTTCAATCCCCTGCATCCTGTATGGTCCCTAAACAAGCCAGGAGTAATTTCTGAGTACAGAGCCAGGAGTAACCTCTGTGCACCACTAGGTATGCCTAAAAAATCAAAAAAAGGGGGGGAAGGGGACTAGAAATAGTGGCAGAGTTATGGTAGCACTGTGATTATGAGTATGATAATGACATTGTATCTCCAAAACAGAAATATTAGTTAATATTGTAAAAGAAGATGCCTTGACCAAAACCTTGTTTTAATAAAATGTATTACAAATTTTATATTTATAAATATAAATTAATCTTAATATAAAAATTGATATGTGTATATTGTTCTCCTTAACAATGACATTTTTTCCAAGAGTTACTGGATTATAAAACTGGGCTGTGGTTTGTATTTTGGGGTCACACCTGGTGAACAGACTATGGTCTGTTCTCAGGTATCACTATTGGGATGACATATGTGATGACAGAAATTGAACCCAAGTCAGTCATATAAAAGGAAGGCACATTATCTGGCCTATAGAAAACTGGCTTTTAGAAAGGATATTTTGTGTCTAATTCAGTTAACTTGACTATTATCTGTCTTGCGATACATTTCTTCTATCACCTAAACAATCTACATGTAAAGTGTTACCTTCTTAAGAAATGGGCTAAACAATTGGCTTCCCCCCCCCCCATTTTCCATGTAAAATAGCTCTTCTTCTAGAAAAATATGGTGTGCTAAGCAATAGCAGAATTGTAGACAATACTCAGACTATATAGTTTGCATTTCAAAAGTTAATTTGTCAGGGGCTAGAGAGATAGCACAGCAGATAATGCACTCGACCCAGGTTGGTTCCTCAGCATCCTATATGGTCCCCCCAGTACTACAGGAATGATCTTTTAGTGCAGAGCCAGGAGTAAATCCTGAGTATTGCTAGGTCTAATCCCCCTAAACCACAACAAAAATCAAAAGTTCATTTGTCTATTGTTACAAAGTCTGAATACAGAGAAATAAGTTTGCAAATGTTGGTGCATTCCCAAAGCATTCATTAAAGTCTCTGGTCTATTTTAAAGCTGAGGAAAATAAATTATGGGAGTGGAACAAGGGCTGACCTAGGAACAAGAGTCCATCTGATAAACGAATGAGAAAAGTATCTTCCCTGGTACAGAGGAATGTTAATAGAAATATAACAGTGATTTATTGCCATGTAACGTATTATCTCAAAACTTGAAACATTTATCTCACAGTCTCTGTGGGTCTACTGGGAGCGATTAGGCTAGGTGGCTCTGCTCAGTAATTTTCTCTCAGCTTTCAATCCATGTGGCTCAGGCAGAAGTTAGCTGAAGTTGCAGGGACCGTAAGAGCCACTTCCAATGTGGCTCAGCAAGTCACTCGCAGAACTTGATGGCAGGACTCAGTTTCTCAGATATTTATATGGGACTGCTGCTTGAATTCCTCATAACATGAGTGCTCTGGCTTCTAAGTCTTCCACTGTCACATGTTACATTCTACTAATCCTAGGAACAGACAACAAAATAGAGGTCTTCCTAAATTTGTAGCCAAGCCTTGAATCACTTTATAATTTTGGTGGATTTTTGGGTCTTCCTCTCTCTTCTGGCCACCTGTGAACTGAAGAGTAAAAAGTAAACTGTGAAGCTCAACTACAGCATTATCAAGTTTACGATAAGTATTCAAAACAACCACGCTCTTGCCTCAACTTTCTGGAAACATCTATTCCCTTAATAGGAATACTGTTTGAAGAATTAATACTGAAGAGAGTACTTACCACAGTCCTGCACATTTTGCTCTATATATTTGTATTTCTTATTCATAGAGTTCCAGGCCAGCCATCTGAACAACTACCACAAAACAACAAGTAATCTAGTCCCAATCTTGGATGGTAAAGATATTGGAGAGTAAGAAGGTAATCCTCAGTCAAGTCTTTCTCAAGCTTCTAGTAATTTGAGGGTCCTGTTAAGAGATTACTGTGCATCTTGGGAACCATGAGATGACAGTTTTCCTTACCTGAATCCATGGCAACTTCATAAACGTGCCAAGGCATTTCCTTGGGTATGCAAAGGCAAATGGCATGAATCTGGAGTAGTGAGGCAGAAGTAAGCCCTGTGCACTGTGGTTGTGGCCTCCTCTCACCCCCACTCCCACAAGAAAAAGCAACTGGCGGGTGCCCTTGCAGGAGTCAAATAAAATTCTAAAATGTTAACTGAAACTTCAGAAGAAAATACGATCAATTTTCACTGTATTTTTATGTAAACTGATATTGGATAATGCCATGTAAACTTATCAAAATACAACATTCATGGACACAAAATAGGAGTTGACACTACTCAGCGCCAAGTAAGAGCTTCATCTGAGTTCTGACAATGTTTGTAATCTTATCTGGGTTTTAACCCCATACAAGGAAGAGATGCCTGAGCCACAAAACTCCAGCACAGTCAGACACCACATCGCCTCGCCATTGGAGAAAATGATGGATACTAAGGATTTGAGAAAATAGATAGACCCACAAAATATCGCACATAAGTGAATGACTCCTGAATCCTCTATCCTACATGCAGGCTATCTGGCTTACGAGTAAAACAGAAGGGGAACTGTGGAATTTATTGCCGGTCCATCTTTCCACCAAAGTTTAGATAGAAACTAGAAACTACCACTCAATGAATTCTTTCCCATTCTGTGGCTATTGTGAAACAGAACCAAAGGTCAAAATAAACACTTCCACTGAGTTTTCCTGGTTTGAATGCAGGTCCTGTCATAAATACCGTGGGAGCAAAGGAGAGTGGCTGGGCGCACAGAGAACACTATATATTTGCTTTTAAGAAGGAAAGGAAAGCAAAGAGGGAAAGGAAAAGCAAAGAGGAAAGGAAAGAAAAAAGAAAGGAAAGGAAAGGAAAGGAAAGGAAAGGAAAGGAAAGGAAAGGAAAGGAAAGGAAAGGAAAGGAAAAGGAAGGAAAGGAAAGCAAAGGAAAGGAAAGAAAAAGAAAGGAGAGAAGAGAGGAGAGGAGAGCAGAGGAGAGAAAAAGAAATAAAGAATATCTCATAGGAAACACTCCCTTTTCCTTTCACAAAATTCACTGACTCAAAATTCTTTTCTGGGGCTACCAGCCCTATCATCCCCACATCCCACCCCTGGGGAGGGGGTGAGTCTCCCTCAGAGTCGCTGCTCACACGCCTGGCAGCACGGAGAGGAAGGGCCGGCCCCGCCCCCGAGTTGACCACGCCCCATCATCCACTCTGGCCCCGCCCCTATCAGCCCAGGCCCCGCCCCACCCGGGGCAGCGTGTCCTCGCGCCGCCCCCTCCCTCCCCGAACACGCCCCTGGCCACGCCCCTCACGGGCGGCGTGTCCTCGCGCCGATCCCTCCCTCCCCGGGCCCGCGTCTGGCCACGCCCATAACCACGCCCCTCTCGGCCATGGCCCCGCCCCTCTCAGGGCAGCGTGTCCTCGCGCCCGCCCCGCCCTCCCTCGCGCGCCTCGCTCTCAGCGCTCCGGCGCATGCGCGCGCGGCCTGGAGCCGGGCGAGTTGAGGCGGCTGGAAGCGGCTGTGACCCTGTCACACCCGGACGGGGAGCGGGACGCGGGGCCGCGAGTGCTGGGGGCGAGGAGATGAGCCGCCGCCCCCTCGCCCTCGGCCTCGGGCGGCGCGTCGTCCACGGAGCCCGCGCTTCGGCCGTCCTCCGCAGGATGCCCGAGGACGCCCGGGAGGCTCTGGCTGCGGGCGCCGGCGCTTGGGTCAAGTAGGAGCGGGTCCGAAGCGTCGCCTCGCCTCGCCTCGCCTCGCCTCGCCTCAGGTGGCCTCGCAGCGCCCGCCGCTCGCCGCCTCGTCCGTCCTTCGCGTCGCTTCGCCTCGCCTCGCCTCCCGTCGCCTCCCGCCGCCCGAGCATGGCCGGGCCCGGCGCGTGGCAGCGCTTCAGGGCGCTGCTGCGGAGGCGCGACGCGCCGCTCTTCCTGCACGACGCCAGCGCCCTGGACCTGGCGGACGACGCGGCCTTCGACGCGCCGCCCCGCCTCACCATCACCAAGCTGCGCGCCGTGGCGGCCGACGACGGCGCCGACCCCGCGGCCGAGGCGCCCCCCGGGCCGGCCGACGACGACGCCCTGCTGGAGCCCGACGTGCCGCTGGCGCCCAGCCGCCTCAGCCTCAGCCTCAGCCTCCGGCCCGACGAGCCCTGCGCGCGCTGCCGCCGCCGCCGCGACCCCGACTCGCTCCGCCGCCGCGGGGTCGCCGCCCGCCTGGCGCTCGCCGCGCTGCTCTACCTGCTCTTCATGGTCGGCGAGCTCGTGGGTGAGTCCGCCGCCCGTCGCGGCCGCCCCGAAACCCAAGCGGGGAGCCCAGGCCGACCCGCGCGGTGCAGACTCCCGGCGACCGCCGACACTTTGCGTTTTCTCTCCCTGTCCAGGGAAGGGAAGGACTCAAAGGGCAGAAAAAGACGGGTTGAAACAAGGTGTTTCCTTCTGCAACTTTTAAAATGGTAAAAGGGAAAGAGACACGGAGAAGAGTCAGAGCAATGCCATGCCCTGCATGGGACCTACCTGGATTTGCTCTCCAGTACTCCCATATGGTGAGAGAGAGAGACAGACACACACACACACACACACACACACACACAGAGAGAGAGAGAGAGAGCAATGCCATGCCTTGAGAGAGAGACAGAGAGACAGACAGACAGACAGAGAAAGAGAGAGAGAGAGACAGGGAGAGAGAGACAGAGAGAGCAATCCCATGCC
>PVKC010019397.1:0-19104 GCA_004027635.1 Crocidura indochinensis
TTTTTTTTGTGGTTTTTGGGTCACACCCGGCAGTGCTCAGGGGTTACTCCTGGCTCCATACTCAGAAATTGCTCCTGGCAGGCACGGGGGACTATATGGGGCACCGGGATTTGAACCGATGACCTTTTGCATGAAAGGCAAACTCCTTACCTCCATGCTATCTCCCGGGATCCAGAATACCATTTTTTAAGAGTAATTGAAGACGGTATACCTTAAGCTAAAGGCAGAAGTGAAAATGGTAGAAAAAAGTTAAACATGGTATAGATCCTAATTAAGTGATTGCAAAAAGTATTTATTTTTCTTTTGGGGGTAATATCATTGGTGCTCTGACTTTGTACACTGCAATTTGTACTCTGGAGGGGGCTCTGGGGACAATATGAGATGCTGAGTATGAAAGTACAGTTAACCACGTTCAAGGAAAACTCTCTACTGTAATATTTCTCTATCCCTAAAGTATTTTTGGTGTATATAAGTGTTTCATCTTTTGTGTTGATAAGGGCTTGGTTCAAAAAGGGATAGTGTTGGGGCAGGAGAGAGGGAGAGAGAGAAAGAGAGAGCACAGCAGAGAGGCATTTACTTTGTATATGGATGTGTTTGATCCCAGCATCTATACAGTTCTTTCAACCTACAAGGAGTAAATCTTTGAACACAGCTGGGAGTAACCCTTGAGCACCACTGTGTGCAGCCGGAAACCAATAGAGGGAGGTGTGTGTGTGTGTGTGTGTGTGTGTGTGTGTGTGTGTGTGTAAAGTACACCCAGGCATTCATTGTTGGGCAGTTTATTCACACACACACAGAAAAGATCAGAAAATCAATTGTAGTCTTCATGGTAGAACAGAATATTCTGCCACTGTTAAGACTCACCAAATTGATCAAGTCAAAGAGTCAGGCAGTTTAAGTTTGGCAATCTGAGTGTGACCTTAGAAGTGGGAAAGAGAGGGGCCTGGGAGATAGCATGGAGGTAAGGTGTTTGCCTTTCATGCAAAAGGTCATCAGTTCGAATCCCGGTGCCCCATATGGTCCCCCGTGCCTGCCAGGAGCAATTTCTGAGCATGGAGCCAGGAGTAACCACTGAGCACTGCCAGGTGTGACCCAAAAAGAAAAAGAAAAACAAAAACAAAACAAAAAAAAAGAAGTGGGAGAGACTCAGATTTTTGATATCAGAAAGGTCAGGAAGCTTTGAAAACAAATAGAAGGTTCCACATCAACTATGTGGGAATATGCTGTAGGATAATGACAACTCATATGCAAATGAAAATGCAAATGAACATGGGATAGCACGGCCTCTGTTAGGAGCTATATAATGAGGTTAGAGCTTAAGCCGAAGTTTGAGAATTAGAAAGGAGCTGGGGAATAAATGGGTCAAACTGTAACAGGAGCTAATTTTTTTTTACTAATCTTGAAAGTGGTATGATGTGAATTTAAGATTTTTGTTAGAAAAATTACAATGTTATTTTTTTTATCTTTAGAGAGGTCTCTGCTGAGAGCAACATAAATATGAATGATTAGAAATGGGGGTGGTACTAAGTGAACTCTGAGAACATTAGTGAAGGGAGGTTGACGCTGCTGGTGGTATTGGTGCTGAAACATTGTGTTGTCTAAAACTTACGTATAGCATCGTAAATCACAATATTTTAAATAAAAAATAAAGCTATTAAAATTTATTACATGAATAAAATTAAACCAAAGGGCAATGTTAGCTTGAACTAAGAAAAAAATAATGGGAGTATAATTAAAGGGAACTAAGTAAGGAAAATAATTTGATGTGAATTTAGTACTAGATAAGTAAATTGATCCTCCAAAGCCACTTGAATTGTTACTTAGTCAATGTAGCAGTAGGGTCTGTTCACACTTTACTATGAACCTGTCAATTCATATCCCTATATACAGTCAACCTTCTTATAAAACATGAATTTTGCTATTAGGCATTTGCTGTTATCAGTCTTGACATATTTAACCCATTGTTCTTCTTATTAAAGTTTCTGAAGAGCAGAGTCTATATGTTCTCTGTTATCACACATAGTTTATAACCTAGTAAAAGTATCTAAACCTTAGTAAAAAGTCCCAAATAAATAACAGGTAGACACTGTCCTGTAATTCATTGAAATATCATATTCTACTTCCCCGATTACCATGGCTAAATTAGAAATATGGGTCTCAAATATGTGATAGAATGTGCCTGGAGAGATAGCACAGTGGCGTTTGCCTTGCAAGCAGCCGATCCAGGATCAAAGGTTGTTGGTTCGAATCCCGGTGCCCCATATGGTCCCCCGTGCCTGCCAGGAGTGATTTCTGAGCAGATAATCAGGAATAATCCTTGAGCACTGCTGGGAGTGGCCCAAAAACCAAAACAACAAAAAAAAAAAAAGAAAAGAGAAAGGAATGTAACCTGATATGTAACATTATGGTGTCTATCAGGTATGCCTTTACAACATTTACCAATCTAAATCAAATCATTGGATATATCCTTCTACTAATATTTGAGTCTCTGAAAGTTTCTTATATATTTTATCTAGTTTGGAATAAGCAGAAAATAGACCTTTAAGCAGATGTGATAATTATAGAACACAATTTTAAATTGAATAGTAAGGGAAGAGGTGCCAAAAGAAAATGCTCAGCTTAGATTACACCTGGTTATTTTTGCATTATTATTTTTAATGTGTTTTGACACCTCAGCTGTTGCATATAGACTCTCTGATCTTCAGAGCTCACAATTTGAGTTAGAAAATTAAACAACTTAAATGGCTTATGTTCCTAATACATTATTAGACTAAGAAATACTGTGACATAATTTTTATTTGTTGATTCATTCATTTACTCACACTGAATAGCATATGCATAAAGGCATAAGGTATATTGAAAATTTCTTTAGTGTATCTCTAATTTCAAATAGTTTAAAGTCAGGAAAAGAGGAGAAAACAAAATAACACCTCTATTGAAATAAATAAAACATAGATGAAAAAAATTCTAGGAGCCATGTTAGCACATTGCTTTGGGAATTGGGGATAGGTAAATATTTCTTCCCACTTGCAATTAATATCAAAACATGTGAAATTCTCAACCAGGGTCATAAGAGCATAGGATTCTGAATGATTATAGGCATGGTTAATGAAAATCTGTGTGCATAATTAGTAGCCAAGTTTAAGAGGTTAGGTGTGCAGGTGAGATAAGGCTGAGAAAATAGATTAGAATCAAATAATAAATGGCCTTTCATGTCAGACAAAGTAGAGCTTTATTTGATAGACATTGAGGTTCTTTGTTTTGATTAAGTAAATGATGGATCTTTTTGCTTTTAAAGTATTGAATGAGGAAATTCTGAAAGCCTAGATGTTGAGGTTGAAAGGGTATGGGTAAAAGTGGAGCAAGTGAAAGATGTTTTTCTTTGCACTATTCAACATAATCTTCCCCTCAGCTAAATGAAATGGAGCCAACACATTAGAATTCTCAAAGATACCTTGGCAAGTTCTGGGAACACTAATAGGAAAAATATAAATTTAATGAGTTATATGAGTAATAAGTACAATTTTTGTTCAATCTCTAGTCCAACAAGAAATGTAGCTGATGAACACTCACAGTAGTCTATTTACATCCTGTAGGGCAATTCTTTTTTCAGCTGAGACAGAATTTTGCTCATTATTGTTATTAATGAAGCTAATAAATGGAACACTGTCTAAAGAAACTTGGTTAACTCTTTATCATCCCGAAGTTCCATAAGAGATGAGCTTGTCTTTTAAAATGGATTTATTCTGCCTCCATTGATTCATCATGGGCAAAATAATTCAGCAGAAAACTGCTAATCTACTTGAATGTCTAATATCACAATTTGCTAATATAACGTACGAAGCTCTAAATATCTCAGGGAAGGGGCCAGCGTGGTGGCACTAGAGGTAAGGTGTCTGCCTTGCGAGCGCTAGACTAGATGGACCTAGGTTCGATCCCCCGGCGTCCCATATGGTCCCCCCAAGCCAGGGGCAATTTCTGAGGGCTTAGCCAGGAGTAACCCCTGAGCATCAAATGGGTGTGGCCCAAAAAAAAAAAAACCAAAAAAAAAGAAAGAAAAGCATATAAATATCTCAGGGAAGAATATCTTTTTTTTTTATTTATTCAAAACTAGACAAAGACAACAACTGCACTCTTCTCAGTCTTGGTCACTTATCTCTTATGTATTTTGAAGTCACTAATATTAAGTATGTGAAAGATTTTAAAAAATTCTCTACATCTTCAGTAAGCTCCTTCATCAGTTTTAAATAGAGTAATTGTATAATTTAAACTGGCAAACTAGGGAAGTATTTTGTAAAAACTAGGCAGTATTTTCCTAAGATTCTAGACTCTTGTCCTATTTTCTTATTTTTGAACATCTATTTACATTGTTGGTAAAAGGCATTCATTTAAAAAAAATAAGAGATGCTTACATAAAGATGCGAGAGTAGCTTGTTTTCTAACAAAAAGTAAACTATTTTGTTATAACAATATGGCTTTAGTTTAACTCAAAATACAGTTATGTGGCTTCAATTTTCATACTTCTACAGATAGACTTCAGTGTTAATATAAACATCCCTAGTCAGTTATTTGTTTGCTAATTTATTTTGACTAATACTGAATGGCCACTTTTAAATTTTATTTATTTATTTAGTTTTGCTTTTTGGGTCACACCCGGTGATGATCTGGTGTTACTTCTTGTTCTGTGTTCAGAAATCACTCTTGACTTGGAGGACCATATGGGATGCCAGGGGATCAAACTATGGCCCATCCTAGGTTAGCTGCATACAAGTCAAACACCCTACTGCTTGCGCCACACTCCAGCCCCCAAATGAATGACCACTTTTTATGTAATTGTCATTGAGATAATACCTGCGATATCAAGATCATTTTGACATGTATACATCTACCTCAAGAAATCAGTAGCACTCTGCTGTGACAAGTAAAGTATTATAGAAAGCACCTTTTGTTTTTCTGTATATTTTCTGAAATCTAAAAAAAAAAAAGTACCTTTTGTGAAGATATATATAATTTGACTTTAGTACATCTCTTTACTTAGGGATAGAAAGACAGTGCAATGGTTAGAGTGCTTGTTTTCAGTTGGTAACTTATCTTAGATCCCTAGTATCATATTTGATCCCCTAAACAGCACTAGGAGTGATTCCTGAGCACAGAGCCAGGTGACTATGCCCCCCCCCATTGAATACATGCCTACATATGTACAGATGTATTGATATAAGAAACAAATAGCAGTGTAGCCCATTATATATTTTGATTATGCTATAATTGAGTTAGATCATTTAATTTATCACCTCAAGCTAAATTTTCCAATGAAAAAAGGGATTATTTTTAGTGAGAACAAAGGTGAACTGAAGAGAGGGAGGAAAAAGCAATCTGTGAAATGTTATTTTAATTATATGTATGGCGATATACCTGTGACTAAAATGTCAATGTGGAGAAATTATAAATGCATTGCTAAAATGGAGTTAACTAAAAAAGTTATCTTTTCATTCATTCATCTATTTCTCATTAAAATACATATGATTATCATCATCTGAACATAAAAACATTGTATATGATAGAGGGGATTCAATAAGGATCCAGGGATGATAATAGAGGTCATATTTCTGATTATTTAAAAATTAATTTAAGGGGCTGGAGCAGTGGCACAGTGGTAAGGCATCTGTCTTGCCTGCGCTAGTCTAGGATGCACTGCAGTTCCATTCCCCAGCGTCCCATATGGTCTCCCAAGCCAGGAGCGATTTCTGAACAATAGCCAGGAATAACCCCTGAGCATCACCGGGTGTGTCCCAAAAACTAAAATAAAAGATAATAATTTTAAGCCCCCTAGTTATTTATATATCTTTCCATAACAATGAAAGAATATCCCTGAAATTTCGGAAAAAGCTACTTAAAATACACAATAAAATGAAAGACTTTTGGGTACTAGAGTGATAGTATTAAAGGACAGGGCTTTTGTCTTGCCTACAGCTGCTCTGCATTCAATTCCCAGTTTTATATATAGTCCTCTGAGCAGCACAAGTAGTTGTATCTAAGAACAGAGCGAAAACTTAGACTTGAGCACTGGTGAGAGTATATCCCAAGGGCCCAAACAAACAAAACAAAAACCCATAAAACCAAAAACCAAAAACTAAAGACATTTTCTTAGGTAAGTGGAGGTTGGTGTGTGTGATCAATAGAAATGTTATGTACCCAACAGGTATTTAATTAGAAGGTAGATATGATGCCTATGGTAGTTAAATGGGTGCTGATACTTGTGAAATGAGCAAAAATATGAGATAATTTGAATTTGGGATCTATTTTTACAAAGCACAACAGATAATGATACACTTACTGAAATAACTAATTAACCAGTGAAGTGGTAACAAAGCTTTTCACAGATAACAGTCAGAAAGCTGTTAAAACTATCTGAAATGAGCTATCAAGGACTGCTGTTTTGTAAATAAAAGTCTTGATTTCTTTTGTTATGCTGTATTTATTGTTCAATATGAACCTGTTTGTTGAGAAAGCCTTATGTTCACAGAGTCCCGGTGAATCCTTAAATTCAATGACATGGACTCAGTAAAGTCAACATCTCTAGGCAAGTTTTGCTTTTGTTATTAAATATCTGAGAGATGTTGAGTCATTTCACCTCTTTGAGACTCATTTTATCATTCATATAATTAATTATTTGACCTCGGTCATTTTTAATCTCTTCCAGTCAAAATTCCATCTATGTTTGTTTGACCCATTTTGGCCAATTTACTGTTAGTCTGTGAGAATGGGCTGTGGATAATTGCACTTCCAGTATAGAATTTGGTGTATAGCCATGAATATTTTGTTTGTTTTGATTTAGGGCAACACTCTGCAGTGCTTTGGGGTTACTCCTCACTGCACTCAGGATCAAATCTTAGTTGGCCACCTGCAAGGCAAACATCCTACACATTGTACTGTCTCTCTAGCCACATGACTATTGTAATGATTAACTGGCCTGATCTTAAGCAAGTAAAACTAAATTTTTTGTGTCTTTTACTATTCTTTACTATCACCCATGGATGTTTGCAGTCTGGGGCAATGTAACTTCCAAGCTATAAAATGTAATCATGGCAGAATGCTTTATCTTATTATTTGCTTTGAGTCTCGGTAAATAATAGTATCAACTTGAGGTTAATATCTCAACTTGGAAAGCCAATATTGCTAAAATATTAAGAGTCCTTATCAAACCATCTTTATATTTCATATTAGCTGCTATTATCCAAGAGTTAATGCCAACTTCATGCTTTCACTTATCTCTTATATCCACAGAGATCTTGTCATATATATATATACATAAAAATATATATGAAAGTATATATTGTTGATTTTTCTATCTTTAGCTCTACATAGCAAAGTTCTTCAGTCCATGATCTTTAGATTCTCGCTAAGATAGTGCACTCAAATTTAGATCTAAATTAGATGGAATTCACCATTATTAGAGCACAATGACAAGGATTCACTTTTAATAATAAGTGGAAATATATTAGCAGGTCACACTCTACAGATAATAACTAAAAACTTTGCTAATAATATAATCTTATCTAAATGAAATTACTGAAGAATACTCAAAATTAGTCAGAAACTTTATGAGAGTGAATAATTTAAAGAGGAAAATAGCTTTTAATATACTTCCTACTTATTGCTAAACTTTCTATTACACATATTCTGGTCATTTATTTCAAAAAATTGTTGTCTCTTATTTAATGTATTCTTTGATTTAGTTATGTAGAAGTATTTCTGTTTAGTTCCCAAATTTTTGGAGGTATTAACCTTATTTTTTATTAACTTTATTTTTATGTTTAATTTCTACTATTGTAACTTTATGTTTGATAGGATTGATTTGATTTTTACATTGGTGAATTTAATATTTGAGTTATGACATAGTGTGGTCTACCCTGAAGAATGTAACAATTTTACTAAAAAAATGCGTAATTTTTTTAGTTTTAGGACTCTTATTTTTATTGGTATTCTAATTGATTCTTCTAAAAATAAAATTGAGTATGAAGTATACCATCTATTGTTTTTCCATTAATGTGTTTCTTTAGGTATATGAAAAGAAGTTTTACAAAAGTTGCCGCTCCTCATTTGGTACAGATTTTAATAAAAGTTAGAAGTTCTTGGTACAGTATATTTATCTTGGATGTGGTCAAACTAGGTTCAGTCCCCAAGATCCCAGTTTGCTCCCTGAACTCAACCACACATGATCTGCCAGGTGTGGTACAAAAAAAAAAAATTGGTGGAGAAACACTGAGGATTAATGGCTGGCTTCCTGGGGGTGAGGGCTGCCATCTGCAGCCTACTTCCAATCTGCAGTTAACAGTATTTACCTTGCTCATGTTCTTTGGAACCTTGGACAAAAGACCGCTGCAAGGGACATTGCAGGAGAGAGTAGTGAACCAAATACTGAGAAAAGGTGCAAAAAAGGTGCAGGAGTTTGACAGACAGCCTCTAGGATCTTGCTCTTTTGCAGTTCTATTCTTGCTCTTCTATCTCTGCTTCTTCCCTGAGTTGTTTTTATTAGCCAGAATTTAAGATAAATCACCTGAGGGCCAGGGTTGACATAATTAAAGTGTATTTGTGCTAATCAACTCAGAAAAGGTAAAAAGGAAAAACCAATTTTACAAATGTCTGTACACATAATATAACAGATGACAACTCTTAATGATCTATTGTTCTCATAAGCAATATATGATGTTGGGCCCTAAATCTAATTACTTGCTATGGATTGAATACTCTGTGGTCTGATAGAAGTATGGCTTTTTTCTCTTCTTTCTTTCTTTCTTTCTTTCTTTCTTTCTTTCTTTCTTTCTTTCTTTCTTTCTTTCTTTCTTTCTTTCTTTCTTTCTTTCTTTCTTTCTTTCTTTCTTTCTTTTTTTCTTTCTTCTTTCTTTCTTTCTTTCTTTCTTTCTTTCTTTCTTTCTTTCTTTCTTTCTTTCTTTCTTTCTTTCTTTCTTTCTTTCTTTCTTTCTTTCTTTCTTTCTTCTTTTTCTTTCTTTTAAATCTTTCTTCTCTCTTTTTTGTCTACCACTGGGATGTATTATAACTTTCTCTTTTTTTGTCTCTCAAACTATATTTTTTCCTGTAAATTTAGATGTGTTTCCCATTAGCAGCAAGTAGAAATTTTTATCATTTCAAGCATAATATACTTTTTGATTACTGAGTTTAGTCTAATGATAATCAAAAAATTGATACAAATGAGTTATTTATATATTCTCATAGAGATTTTGATTATTTTTGTCTTTTGATGTTTGAAGTTTGTAGATCTTTTAGTATTCAGTAAAGTTCTATATTGTCTGAGAGTTTTTTTTTACTAATTCCTCAAATCTAAATAGCATCTCTTAGAGAAGAGGACCATTAACTGAAGGTATATCTATTGAAATATTTTGAATATATAACTTCTTATCTTATGGTTTGTAAGGTAATATAGGGCATATGCCATGCTTTTTATATTCTTTCCATTGTGTTTCAAATTTGTTTTTCCTCTTGCCACTTTTGTCTACCTATCTCTTTGGTTCTCATTATTTGAATTACAATGTGTCTAGTGTCAAAATTTTCTTGGATCTATTTTGTTTGGTAATCTTTAAACCTCTTGCATTTGTGCACAGGTTTCCCTTTGATAATTGAGGGATTTTTCAGATATATACATATATATACACTATATATTGGTTTTGGGGTCACACCTGGTGGTGCTCAGAGGTTACTCCTTGCTCTGAGCTCAGAAATCATTCTTGGCTTGGGGGACCATATGGGACACTTGGAATCAAACCCAGGTCCATCCTGGGTTAGCTGCATGCAAGACAAATGCCCTACAGCTATGCTATTGCTCCTGCGCCAGATGTTTTCAGATCTTATCTCTTCAACTAGTTTTCATTCCTCTTTACATTTTTCTTTTTCATGTATTCCTATTATATGTGGATGTTAGCTTTGCTGTTGTATATTAAATATTTTATATTTTCTTCCTTTGTAAAACGTTGCTTTTTCTATTGTGCTTCTGTTGTGATTTATCTTGTATTTTGTCTTTAAGATCATTGGTAGGATATTTGTCATTCTGAATTTATTAGTGACTTGCTCCTATGTTTTGCCTCTTTCAAATACATTTTACTGCATTTTTTTTAATATTTTGCATGAGTATTTTTAGCCAATCAAATTTCTCTTCTAAGACTTCTTTTATTTCCTTAGCATCATAAAGACAGTTGCTTGGGGTTCTCCTTGAATAGTGGCACATTTTTTAATGGGTTAGGACACCCCTGAACTTCTATTTTCCTGTGCTTTTGAAGCTAATTTCCTTGAATTATTCTTTGTCATTAATGTTTCAAGGATAAAGATGATGGGTCTTCAAATGTAAGAAAACAGAAGAAATATAGAAATATAAAAATAAGCGCTTTCCTAGCCATTGGAAATTGATTGTAGGTGTAGCTACCAGACATGTAGGAACACACCGGTGCAGAGATTGTTTTTTGTTTGTTTGTTTGTTTCTGGGTGATAGAGGGAAGGGTAACAATAGAGTGGTGTGAAGATGTGTTCTTAGAGAAGTAGATTTGGGGGCTGAATTCTTGCTGCATTTGGTATATTGGGCTCTGTTAGAATGGCAGGGAACAGAGTTGTCCTGACATATAGTACACTAGTCTTATATTTAAATGTACAAAGTTGACAAGAAGCTTAATTTTTAAATTAAATTTTTAAATTAAAACCATAACATATTTAACATAACTTTAATTTTTTTTTTGGTTTTTTGGGTCACACCCGGCGACGCTCAGGGGTTACTACTGGCTATTCACTCAGAAGTCGCTCCTGGCAGGCACGGGGGACCATATGGGGAACCGGGGGATTGAACCGCGGTCCATCCTAGGTTAGCGCAGGCACCTTACCTTCAGCGCCACTGCCCGGCCCCATCATATTTAACATAACTTTAACATAAAGTTAAAACCATAACATCTCATCACTTTTAAGACAACATCCTATTATATCTTTAAAACTATTTGGGAATAAAGCACTTCTACATTTAAAAAAAAATTTACTTATTAGCAGACACAGATTTTTTCCATGTCCAATAAGAACTTACAAAGAGAGACAACCAGTAGAGTAACTGTGTTTCCTCCATGAAATTAAATTGAACTCTTTGTTGGAACACTTAAGAACTATGACTTTCAGGTATAACTTATTACATGCATTGGTGTGCTGAATCACTCTTCTAGATTTCGTATCATCTGAGAATTTGTGTATCGGCATTAAGCTGGATATATGGAAAAGACCTATCATTGGAAGGAGAAAGAATAATGTGGGATAGGCATACTTCCCTTAAAATAAAATAAAATAAAATTTCTCTGAGTTGTCCCTAGAGCTCAAAAATTGTCGAATGTATAATTATTTTACTTAAGAAAAAAGTACCCACATTCAAAGGTTTGAAGGTTAAACCCATGTAATAAGGAATTCAAAGGGGAAGATTGTTTGAATTTCAAATACAAAAATAATGAAACAGATATAAAAGATTTTGTTTTAAAACTAATGAGTTAGAGAAATAACTCTACTAACAATGCCTGCCTCGAATACAGACAGGGAGAGTGGATGAAGGGAGATGGGGTGCATTGGTGGTAGGAATGTTGCACTGGTGAAGGGAGGTGTTCTTTTTTTGTGTCTGAAACCTAACTATAGTCATGTTTTTAATTATGATGTTTAAATTGAAAAAAATTAAATTAAATTAAAAATTTTTTCAGTATTATAATAGAATTTACCCAAAAATATCTTTCCTGGATAATAAGATTTTTTTCCTGGCTGACTGCAAGTATCGGTGAGGAGATTGGAGAAAAATTTAGTATTATAATCACCCCCCAAAATGAGAACATAACATTATTTTTAGATTATCCTCATTAAATGAAGAATCAGGAAATAGAGGTCAGTAATTTTTAAAAAAGTTTCTAAATACCAAAGCAGTAATATGTTAAAATAACTTGAAGAAGCATATTTCCAGTTAATGTGTAATTTTTCTAAACCCAGGTCTGGATAAAAAGTGACTTGAAAACAACGAGTAACATGTACAGTTGTTCACTACTATTTTCTGTCTCTTAAAAATAGAAAATGATTAAATAGTCAACTAGAGATTTATTAAAATTAAATTTTAGGAAAAACATTCCTCCAAAATCATCAAAAATAACATGTGCTGGTGCTGGAGAGATAGCATGAAGGTAATGCATTTGCCTTGCATGCAGAAGGACTGTGGTTAGAATCTTGGCGTCCCATATGGTCCCGAGCCTGCCAGGAGTGATTTCTTAGCATAGGGCCAGAAGTAACCCCTGAGTGCTTCTGGGTGTGATTCCCCAATATATATATATATGTATTTATATGTATATATATATATACATATAAAGTGCCGATCCATAAGCTTCAGTAGAAGACATATACATATATATACATATATATATGTATATGTATTTATATGTATATATATACATATAAAGTGCCGATCCATAAGCTTCAGTAGAAGACATATACAGTAATATAATATAAATACATTAAAATATAACTGAATTTACTGACATGCTATAGAAGAATATTCTCTCTCTATTCCTTAAAAAGGATAACTTTGTGATTTGGTGATTGGTGATCTAAATGCTGCACTGGTGAAGGGAGGGGGTGTTCTTTTTATAAGTGAAACCCAACTACAATCATGTTTGTAATCATGGTACTTAAAGATATTATTTTAAAAATTGGATAACTTTGTATCTCCAAAGAAGCAGATGAAAGCTATTGATCTAAAATTGTATTATCATGAAGGATACTGGAGTTACAGAAGAGTGTGAGGGCTTTGAATCCTGGATATATATATATATATATATATATATATATATATATATATATTTCTGGTGTGGGATTCCACACTGTATGTAAAGAAGCAATTATTTTTTTAAGAAAGCCAATTTTGAATTTGGCATCTCTCAGACCAAAAATATATACTGTGACTCCCTCTGAAGGGGAGTATTTGCTAAACATATTAAAAGTTTTCATTTAAAAACTAAGAAATTTTATCTTAGGTGTTTATGATTAAAATAGACTTAAGAATGAACCAAAGCAATAGCACAGTTGGTAGCATGCTTGCCTTGCATACAACAGACCTAGCTTTGATCCCCAGCATCCAATATGGTAAGTTAAGACTGCCTGGATTAATTTCTGAGCACAAAGTCAGGAATAACCACTGACTGAAGCCCAAGTCCCACTTAAAAATTGATTTAATGTATCTATAGTTGTATAAGTGTCCTTAATGTCCAATGCACCCATTAGACTTGTTCCTTGATTGTCGGAGACACCCAATTTTCCCTAGTCATTTATCCACTGTCAGGTCATTTTTGTTGTTGGTACTCACAGTTTTGCCATTTAATTATTAGTTTCTCCAGGTTATGCCACTTTGTAATTGTCCATTTGGTTTTTTTCTCTTATGACCTCAGAGGCTAGAAGCATTGCAACTTATCCTCCTTTTTTTGACTGATCGTTTATTTTCCTAAGGAGTAACACAAACAACTAAAGAAACGTGAAAGCACTTCAAGCTATTCTATTTTTTTTCTATTCTGGGCACAAAGCAAAACATAGTAAGGAAATGTTTTCCAGAATAAATTGAACATTGGCCTTAAAAATGTGATGACTTTGTGCAAGACTTGAAGCAACTCCTTGACCTTTGCTAAGTTGTACATTATTCCTAAAATGAAAGGTGCCGTGGACCATATTTGCATTGCTGCAGGTTGGTAGAGTCAATTTCTCAGTTTCCTTCAGTTCTTTGGTTTTAAATCATTATCCAAAAGGCATACAAAGTGTGTGTAGTGTGTGTTACATATTCAATTGCTACTGGAAAAGCACGTCATATTCACTGAATAAAAATAAAATGACATATGAGAAATGTGCTTGTATAATCTTGTGTTTGGGGGAAGCTCTCAAAGTTTGATTTTTTTTAATATTTCTTTTATAGAGAGGTTATAACTACAGTACTTCAGAACTATTCTAGCTCTGTGCTCAAGCATTGCACTCAACAGTCTCAGAGGAACTTCTAGTGTTAGGGATTTAATCTAATGGCCCAGAATGATAGCGCAGTGGTAGGGCATTTGCCTTTCACGTGGTTGATCCAGGACAGGCATCCCATTTGGTCCCCCAAGCCAGGAACAATTTTTGAGTGCATAGCCAGGAGTAATTCCTTATCATCACCAGGTGTGGCCCCAAACCAAAACCAAACAAAAAATCTAGACCAGGGGTGGCAAACAAGTTCGACACAAAGAGCCAACATTTTGTGAGCGTCAGAGAGCCACACCACACAGTGACCTGCCAAAACAGGCAAACACTCACACAAAAAGCATCTAATTTTAACAATAATATATTCAACACATTTTGCCATTTTGAGTGAGGGTCAAAATCCTGCAGTTTTGGTGAGGGTGTGCTGTGTCCTCCACACTAAGAACTAGCAGCAAGATGTGATCCAACATGTGACACACGGGTCCCCCACCCGCTCGCTGGCCTGTGCAGTTGTTTGCGAGGGATGGGAGACAGAGGTCCCTCCTCAGAAGCAGCAGAACAAAATCCAAACCTGGCAAAGAGCCACAGTCCACAAAATCACAATAAGAGGCAAAGAGCCGCATTCATTTTGGCCAGGAGCCGCATGCAGCTCAAGAGCCGCGTGTTCGCCACCCCTGATCTAGACTTACTGCATGCAAAATGTGCCTTCAGTCCATCAAACAATCTCTTGCTGATAAATTTTCTTTGAACAGATGGCTTGTTTACGCAAATGGTTATAACCTTTGGAAAAGAGCCTCATTGCCTATACTATTTTTCTCAAAGGTAACTCTAGGGCCTGCCCAAATGTTTCGGAATACAGTCTTTGTCCATTTAACACATTTATGCGTTGGGTTCCAGTTTATTTGATATGATGAACTCTGTTTTTAAGCCTTACTTTCCAGAATATAAAGAATTTATAAAGATTAGAAATTTATTATTCAGTTATACTATAGCAGCAAATGTTCACAGGAATCTTTTTGACTATGACATGGAAGTTACTAAACAGGTCAGTAAAGATATGAAGTTGTTTTTCAAGGTTACAGAATTAATAAATGATAGTGCAGATTCAAGTATGTTGCACACAGTTCCCTTATTCACAGAAAATTCTATTAAATTAATGTTTCTCATACATCTTATATATAGAATGTATTTGTTACTGTGCCAGAATACCAGTGGACGACTATGTGGAGAAGCTAACTGTAACTTGTAGAATGTAGATGTTCAAAGTTAATTACTTTACCAAGTTATCTATCTATCTATCTATCTATCTATCTATCTATCTATCTATCTATCTATCTATCTATCTATCTACCATCTTTTTTGGTTTTGGGGTCACACGCAGCACCGCTCAGGGGTTACTCCTGACTCTATGCTGAGAAATCGCCCTTGGCAGGCACAGGGGACTATATGGGATGCCAGGATTCAAACCACCGTCCCTCTGCACGAAAGGCAAATGCCTTACCTCCATGCTATCTCTCTGGCCCCACCAAGCTATTTTTAAAATAAGCTCTCAAATTAGGCTTTTACAATAGGCTTGCCATCATTGCTGTTACTGATGATTTTGAGATGGACCCATTTTATACACATGCCTTTCTGAGCTACTCAGACTTTTTTTTTTAATGTGGCACTTTCCGTCAGTGATGCATTAGTTTGCAGTGCTATACACTTGACCAGGGTGCTCATCACATTTGCCATGCTTTAGCTGTTGTTTTATGTACATGTGCATAAGTGGAAGAGGTATCTCAGTTTTCACATACATGCTTTTGACTATGCTTTTGAGCTGTGAGTTTGCACATTTTTGTTTCATTGTGTTGTTTGTTTGCTTTGGCCATACCCATTTATGTTCAGAAGAACTTACTCATGGCTCTGAACTCAGACATCAGATTGAACCTGTTTCTGGCTCATGCAAGACAAGCATTTGATCCCTACACATCTTTCAAATTGTGGCTTTTTTCTGATGTTATACCTTTTTTCCTGTGTGTGGTGCTTTCATACAACTTGATCTGATATGACTGGAAATTTCTGTGGTGCTGCATTCCAACTGAAAAAGTAAAGCTGCTTGTATAATGCTTGAAGACTGTGGTACACCAGGCATTTCAAATCATGACCATACACTCACCAGTGGAGCATATATTCCTCTCTTTTTATTCTATTACTATTTTTCTTAGATCTGCTATGGTGCTAGGGAATTAAATTAAAAATCATGTCTAGTCTTTCAAAGTACCTTCAAGCCCTACTTTGGTGCTTATGCATATTGGTGCTGGAAGTTACAAAGTACCTTGATGGGATTGAATGTAAATATGTGGACATGTGGACAATTTTGAGCTATCTAAATGATCCTTGGAGGGTTTCATTTTGTTTTTAGAAGAAAGAAGTCAATATGGGAGCTGTGAGCAGGCTTTAATAGAAAATTAAAGCAAAAATGCACAGTGTAAAATAAGAAAGTGTCAAAATTATTTTTGTGTTCTTTATTACTGTGTATTCCTCCTATACATTGTTTGAGTTGCAAAAGCCCACACAACAGATCTGGTGGCTGACCCCTCTCCTACTGTGGTCCTACTGTTGTCCTACTGTGGGTGCTTGGGTCTGCAGCACAATGCACAGAATAAACTGGTTCAAGTGAGAAAAGCATACGGTCAGGGGACTGCCAACTTCTGAATCAAGCTGAGCCAGTGTTGTACTTTCCCTCCCAACTTTTATTGACCAGAAAAAAAAGGGACTGGTTTATAATGATTTAAGTATAAAGGTGGTACCAGTTATACTGATTAAGTCTAGAAGGGGCTTTAATCAAACCTAGGTAGGATTTTTTCAGCTAAAAAAAAAGAGTGATAGGAGGAAATTAAAGCAGAGAGTGATCTAAGAATTAAATACTACATAAAGGTTTTTGGATAAAGCAATTTTTGATCGTCTTCAAGCTAACTTATATTTTCTGATATCTTGGCTAAGTGGACTGTCAGAAGTCAAACAATATAAAATGACAAATTTGGGAGAGAAGCCTCAGAACATTGCTATTCATCAGATTGTTTGCAATTTAGTTTTCTATATAATGAAGTTGCTGAGCAGTTTAAACATGTATAGTTGGGCTCGTCTTTCAGAATATCCCCATCTAAATGAGGAACTAACAGCTACATATGACTTGACTCCAGAAATATTATGATAAAACTCCCATCACTGTGTGAAAATTAATATACTGGAAATGATATGCAAGGTGCTGAAGGAATGTGGGTAATAGATTCATCAGATTCTGTAAGAAGTCAGATTGCAAAATAAATCAGCCATCAGCATATTTTAGTAATCATGTGGATGGCTTCATTCCTTAGAAGATTTTACGCACAATTGAATGGTCTGAGATTATTAATGTTTGAGTTATTTTTGGGGAATATGATAAGAAGGTATTTTTGAATGCCAGGATGGTAATTGAACTTATAATCACCAGGCTGAATGACTCCCCACAGAAAACAAAGCTTTGCAGCAAATAGGGAACATGTCTATTATTTTCCTATTTCACAAAATTAAAATTTTTTAAATTTTAAAAATTATTTGTAGAATGATTAATTCATGCATCATTTCTTTGACTTATTATTAAATTCCAATTCCCCCACCCATTACCTATTAATAAAGTAGCAATAGTACTATCACACAAAAAGAAAACAATGCACTAGAATAATGAATTACACTGGTAAATTTAATAGTGATTTTCTAAATACATATTCACCCAGATTCTCAGAAATTAAGGAATAAAATGTCCTTAAAATTAAATTAAAATAGATAGTCTTTTATTAGGGTAGTCCCTAAATTCAAATGCTGATATCTTTAAAATAGCAGAAAATGTAATAGAAACACAGAGAAGAATGTAATGTGAATCCAGGTATAAATTGGAACTCAATAAATTACAAGTCAAAGAATAACATTGAGCCAGCAGAAGTTGTAACAAGCAAGGAGATTCCCTTGAAACTTTCACAATGGAACTTGATTTCTGACTCTTACCTTCAAACTTTAAAATAGTACATTTATGTTGTTTTGAGCATACAGTTGTAATTTTTATGGAAAGCCATGGAAATTTATGTAGTAACATACAAACTCTATACAACCTAGCAATTATGTTTCCTTTCTTTTTGTCTCCTGTTCACATATATTTGATATAATATTGTTATAATATTGAATCTATTTTTATTTCAATCCAGCTGAAAAGGTCGCTTAGTTTACTCAATGTGTTTACATACACATTTATACTAATATGAGTTTCTACTTTTGATTGGTATGTTTTTCATCCTCCTTGTCCCAAGCCCATTTTAAATCTAGGAGGATTAAATTGTATTAAAGAGATTACAACCTGTTACAAAGGAAAGAATTATAATATTAATCTTTTGACATTTACTAAATGAAATCCCATTCATGTACTAAAAGTGGTATTCGGATTTTATCCAAAAATGGGAATTTTTTCAAAGTCTTTTATTTTTTCTTTTATTACTGCCATGTCTGTCCAATGCTACAGTTTTGAGTATATAAAAAATTTTGGTGAGAAAAATACTCTACAGGGGCCAGAGCAATAGAACAACAGGTACGATGTTTGCCTTGCATGCAGCCAACCCAGGTTTGATTTCCAGCATTCCATATGATCTCCCAGAGTGATTTCTGGTTGCAGATCCAGGAGTAATCCTTAAAGACCACTGGGTGTGGCATTAAAACAAACAAACAAAAATAACTTAATAGAGTCAGCAAATCAAATTTCAAAGGCCCAGATTCCATCCCCACAATGATGTAGAGCATATTGAACACTCCCTTGCATACAAGACCTGAACACTGCCAAGTATGGCTGAATATCACCCATCCCCCCAAAAAATTAACCGTTCTGGTTCTAATAATGAGTACTTTGTCAATGAATATTAGAAAAAGAATATGCTGTGTTTAAAATTACTTTTCAATGAATGGTACCAATAAGGGCTGTCAAGAGAAAGGAAATTCAGAGGATGGATAACAATATGGACAAAAGAGTATTCAGTGAAGTTTTGATACTTAGGGAAGAAGCATTCTCCCAATTCAAGTGCTACTTAAAAA
>PVKC010019398.1:0-19097 GCA_004027635.1 Crocidura indochinensis
TTTACCAACATATTCCATATTTCTATTTTAAATTCCTTATCTGAGAGGTTAAGCAGATGATTGTGATTTTTAGGGTCGTCCAAGCCATCATCTTCATTCTCAGTGCCTAGTGTTTGCTTACGAGCTTTCCGCATTGTTGCTCTAGTAGTGTGGTTTTTCCTGTGTGTTGTATTGGGGTTTATTGGTTAGAAAGAGTGTGTGGCCGCGAAACGAAGCGGAGCGGCCGCGCTCTTCTGGGGCGCCAAGAAATCAGAGCGCAGCAGAGCTGAGTTTCCCGCAGGCGTAGCTTTCAGCCCTGCACTTTGGAACCTCTGCACCGGGGAAGGTCTTACTCACTCCTTGGCTCGCTGGCGGCTTCAGAGTGCAATGATTTCTGGGTTCGCTTCCCAGGGCTCTGTTCTCAAAGGAGAGGTCCAAGAAATCAGGACAGATAGAAGCAGGAAGAGGTCCCCTCAGTCCTCCATGTTCTTCTGGGGCTATCTATATCTTTTAATCACTGGGAAATAACGATAGGTTGAAAAGAGGTAGTAAGAATGGGCATTTTTGCTTTGAAACTGATCTTATAGTGAAAATGTTATTTATAATGTTATAAATAAAGTTATTTTTTAGCTAATATATATCAGGTTGAGAAATCCCTTCTCTACTCCTATTTTATCAAGAATTTTTATCTTGGAGCCAGAGCAGTGAGGCTTTGTCCAGGATGGACCACAGTTCAATTCCCCAACATCCCATATGGTTCCCCAAGCAGCAGTGATTTCTGAGTGCATAGCCTCGAGTAACTCCTGAATGTCACCTGGTGTGACCCAAATTCAAAATATCTATCTATCTATCTATCTATCTATCTATCTATCTATCTATCTATCTATCTATCATCTATCATCTATCTATCTATCTATCTATCTATCTATCTATCTATCTATCTATCTATATCAGTGGTCCTCAAACTACGGCCCGAGGGCCACATATTGTATTTGTTCCCGTTTTGTTTCTTCACATCAAAATAAGATGTATGCAGTTCATAATTTTTGTTTTTACTATAGTCTGGCGCTCCAATGGTCTGAGGGACAGTGAACTGGGCCCCTGTTTAAAAAGTTTGAGGACCCCTTATCTATCTATCTATCTATCTATCTATCTATCTATCTATCTATCATCTATCTATCTATCTATCTATATACAGGTATGATATATTTATTTAAATTTTTATTTTTTATAAATTATTTAAACACCATGGTTACAAGCAAGATTTTAGTTGGATTTCAGTCAAAAATAGAACACCCCCTCCCACCAGTCCAACATTCACACTACCAATGGCCCCACTCCACTTCTTTTCAACCCCTGCTGTATTCAAGATAGGCATTCTACTTCTCTCACTCATTAGATTGTCATGATAGTTGTTAGTATTAATATTTCCCTAACTGAATTCACCACCCTTTGTGGTGACCTTCCTATTGTTAACAGGTCCTTCCAGCCTTCATCTCTATTAATAGTTTCTGGGTCTTATCACAATAATGTCCTTAATTTTTCTTAAAAACCCATAGATGAGTGAGACTATTCTGTCTCTATCTCTCTCCCTCTGACTTAACTCATCAGCATAATAGATTCCATGTATTCCACATATAGAGAAATTTCATGACTTTATCTCTCTTGACAGCTGCATAATATCCCATTGTAGATGTCAAGACTCGAAGTACAGCAAAAATGAGACTTTCATAGCAACTGCTGTTGATTATGGTCTTAGTCTTTCCATGTGGGGTGGCTTTCAAGAAGACATAGCTCAGCTTACAGAAATACGGATTCTGACTCCTCATGTGAATTCTTGGCCCTCTATCCCATTGCTTAGGCATTACAGATGCAGCTTCTAAGTTCATAAAATTTATAATTTAAAACTTAAACACCCTTTTCTTAATTTTGGAATCTACACTGCATTTTAAAACTAATCTCAATCTCCTCTACTCGGTAACAGTAATTTTTCATGACAGAACTTTAATATCTGTATGTAGCATTAGCTTCTAAGGTCCAGTTCTAGGTAATTATCCACTGTCTTAACAGTTGGTTCCCTAGTCACTATTGAATATACTGTAGCTGTTTGGCCTTTCTTAAAGGTAAGGGTCATTCCTTTATTATGGCTATTTCTTGAAAACAGCACCTGACTATATGTGAATTAAAGTAGAAGCACCTTTCCCCTCCTCACTCCCCTGAGAAGATAGCCTGTCATGTTACTGACTGTCTGTCTTTGCCTAGATTGCTGTTCAGCAAGTCACTGAGATTTTCTGGACTAAGGATGGGAAGTAACCCTAAAAATAAATAGATGGATCCTGTTAGAACCAGGCCAGGCCCATATTCTTGTCTTGAACAAAATGTAAACCAATACATGAAAACGACTGGTACACTTGAACACAGCAGAAAGCTGACCATCTTAGGAGAGAGGGCAGCCAAGATCCTGCCCTGCCAGAGCTATGTCTGTTGCTTCCATCACCCAGGATCATCAGTTACCTGATGACTCTGCCTCATCAAGCCTCTCTAGAGTTTCCCTTCTAGGACACTGACCTGACAAAACTTCAGTAACACAACAATGTAACTGAATGTACAGCTAACAAGAGCTTATTTGTTCTAACAAGAGCTAACAACAAGAGAGTCTGCCACTGTATTAATTACTTCATTGGAAATACAATTATTTTCACAAATATGCTTGCTATTATATTTTCTCTTCCTTTTTTAAAACACTTTATTCTCTTTCATTTTATTTTTTCTTTCTATGTATTTTATTGACTGCTTTTACTTATTATAAACAAATATATTATGGTCAACTATGTCAATTATGTGATGTATTTTCTTTAAATAAACTTAAAAAAATTAGGGGTCGGAGCTGTGGTGCAGTGGTACGGTTTTTCTTACACACAGCTGACCTAGGACGGACAACATTTTGATCCCCCAGCATCCCATACTGTTCCCCAAGTTAGGAGTGATTTCTGAGTGTATAGCCAAGAGTAACCCCTGAGCATCATTAGGTGTGGCCCAAAAATTAAAAGAAAATTTAATCATGAATTTGTGTTAGATTTTTTCAAAGGTTTTTCTGTATCTATTATTAAACTATACTTTCTCACTTTTAATATATCTATGAGAGAGGTTATAGTAGTTGATTTCTAGATATTGTACCAATATTGCACACCTGGAAGCATTCTACTTATTAATGGTTTTTAATTATTTTGATACTCTAGATTAAATATGAAGTTATGTGGTTGAAAATATTTGCATGTATTGTATGAGAGCAATTGGTCTGTGATTTTTATACCTTGGTATTTGATTGTACCCAGTAATAGAGCAATTTTAGTCTTACATAATAAGATATAAATTTCTTTTTATTTCTATTTTCTGAATGATATTGTAGAAAATTAGTATAATTTATTGAATAGTCAATACATTCTTGGGATTTTCTTCAAAAATATTATGAAAGTAATATTTTGGGGCCAGAGTGTTGGCACAGAGTGGTAAGGCCACTTGTAATGCTAGCCTAGTACAAATCATTATTCGATCCAAGTCAGGAGTGATTTCTGAGTGCATAGCCAGAAGTAATCCTGAGTACCACTGGGTGTGGGCCATCCCAAACAACAACAAAAAGAAAATAATTTTTACTTTCCCTTCATTTTAAACCTTATTTTCTTAATGTTGAAGCTAAATTTAATGTAACCTTATATTTTCCCTAAATGGAAATTTTTTCTAATGTGTAAATTGCTATCTTTTATAATCTTACATGTTAAATATAAAAGTTACAATAACAAATTGAACATATATGCACTTAACAAATGAATGTGTTCTCTTAAGAGTTTAAGTATTAGACATAAATTTCATAAATATATTCAATCTTATTCCAATGCTTTTTCAGATTACTATTCTCCATTTCAGACATAGTTCTACTTTTTATGCTTTTAAATTAAAATTATCAAAATCTAAACACAGAGAACACAGGATTTATTTCTTATTTTAAAGTTGTACTTATTAGAAAGGACTATTCTAGGCTAATGGTTTAGATTTTTCCAGGGATTTTCTTACTTAAAGTAGGTATATTGGTATTTTCTTCAACATTTGAAAATATTGCATGGTTGCATCAAATATATACTTTATATAAAACAAAGAAGAAGCTACATTTACCAAAAATGCATGAGTCAAGTAGAAGGATTGACATATAGAAGAGATAACAAACATGTTTCTATATGGTTGGCTTTTTTATAGCATTAAATTGTTAATCAGCTTAGTTTCATATTTGGTAGGTTAACTTTTCAAATGCTATTGCTTAAAATTCTACAGAGATATTAAGAGTATTGCTTTGAACACAGCTGACCTATTTAAAGCCAGAAAACCATATATGGTCCCTGAGGCAAGCCCTGAGCAGAGCCAGATGTGTTTTAATAGGCCCCCTCCAAAAATATTGAAAACAAATGTCAATTATTATTAACATGGGAGTAAAATATCATATATGAACTTTTTACTTATTTTCATAACACTATTTTCATGTTACTTAAACTATTATGTTTCAGTTACATTTTCTAAGAATTAACTGCTGGTAAGCAGAGCTAGAGTTAATTCAAAGTTTAATTTCATTTTGTTTAAGAAAAGAATGTTAAAGTGTAATGAGTAACACAATGGTTAAGATAAATTTGATAGCTCTAATGAAATAATTCTCTTTCTTACTGACCTTGAGGGTGTCCTAAATTACTCTTCTTGATGGTGCATGTCAATAGGAATAAGAGCAATAATTGTGTCTGATGGTCCATTTCTCCTGTAGTTTTAACAAGACTATCCCATAAGGTTTGAAGGTCTTTTCATTACTCTAAGTGAAATCAATAAACAAATTAATCTGTTTTCTTTGGATCTTCACTCTCAGAAGTAGGCTGCATTTGCTGAATAAAGATTTTCTTGTGTGAAATGTGGACTAATAAAAATGCATAGTAAATGTTGCAGGTATAATTTCTAATATATTTTATGTACTACATAAACATTGTTTTCTTTTGTTTTTTAATGTTAGACAAAGATAATTTAGTGGATTTTATTTATAGTGTGTTTCTGGGAGATGTAGAGTGGCACACATACATGATTATGCCCAGAATGATTAACATAAATTTTGTGTAGATTCTGGCCACCAATCTTAGATTTTCATATCTTCTCTGCAGAACCTGTGTGCAAACATTTCTGGGATAAGAATAAAGGTCAGAAATAAAGTACTATGAATAATGTGGTTTTAATAATTTTGTTTTTCTTTTTTATTTTCAGTAAAACTGGAACTTGTTCTAAGTAATACATCATGTTATTGTGAAAGCTTACGCTCATGAATCCCAGCAGGATAAAAAGGCAGAGTAAAACTAATATTTAAATAAAATATAAGTATGATTTTGCCAATAGGTTGAGAATATTTAGGAAAAATACTAAGCTGAGATCATGGAGAACCCCAGGGCTAGTCATCACAGGGAGGCATTAACACCACTTTGCCAAATAGTTACTAGAAGATAGAAAGAGCAGTTTAGAAAAGACAATCTAGTAAAAACTCTTGGCTCTGATAGAGAAGATAGCCACTCTCCAGGGGCTTAATAAAGAAGGATCTCAGTAGAAAATAAGCCAAAATTGCTTTCTTTTAACACTTATCTCCTAATAGTGCTTTCCAGTGGTTGAACCAAACTGAGACATAGAAAGCTAAAGAATCCATTGATTCAGTTTTTCCCAGTCAGGCTCCTGGGGCCAGTAGCAGGGTGAGAAGAAATAGATGGGTTCAAATAGAAAACAATCAGCACAGTGTACTTTGGTATAATGGATTTAAAATTTTAATATAAAATCTATCTTTTCTTAGTAGAACATTGGCAGAACTCTATAGAGAATTCAAATGCTCTTATTAGTGTTACTTAAACAAGAATAAAATACCTAATTAGATAACTGACTACCTTTTAATTTTGAAATAAATAAGTCTATACATACAAATAGAGAAAGATATACAGCAAAAGCAACTGGAATAATATTAAAACTGATGAAAAAAGCAGAAAAAAATTATCCAAAGTAGAGTTCGTGGATACATAAAAACATGCTCATCATCATAACTGTCAGGGAAACAAAATCAAAATTATAATGATATAAATAGCATACTGAAAAGGAAAGGAGTTTTTCCTATAAGTAATTCTTTTTGTTTTAAGAGTGTTTCCTTTAAAAGCGGTTACAAGTCAGCAACAAACCAAAAAAAAAAAAAAAAAAGGCATTTCCTCTCAATTCTCACCTGGTAAGCCAGTGACAACAAAAAAATAAGCTATCTCCAAGGGAGAAGGGAGATGGTACCCCCTACCTCCTGATCTTAAACCAAAAAAAAAAAAGTTCTCATTTTAAATATCAAAACTTCAGGTCAACACAAAGAGAGAAGTCCTGGCCCCACTCAAGGGAGGGGTCATATGACCCCAACTCACTGTTCCCAGTCAACAAAAGGCCTCAATTTGCACATGGCCTATCTTAAGCACTTACTTCTAAAAGATTAAAGTAAGCTGGCTACCCCACATTCTTTAGGGTAGGAATGCAACCCTAGGTGTAAGGTTTACCCTGCATAATAAAATGCAACCACCCCCACTGTTAACTTTTGTGGTTGTTTCTTTGTTGTAACAAATGTTCTCCTAACTGAGTTAGGAGGCCTATGTTATTCGAAGATAGTTATCGGGCTTTGTCTGTGGCAGGGGGTAAATGCTGTAGCTTTACTGTATAAAAATGTGTAAGTTTTGTGTTTCAGGGTCTTCGTTCTGAGGTTCTTCCCTGGGCACTGACCTGGTGCCAATTGGGCATCAGAATAAATCATATTTACAAATTTTCATGGCTCCACATCTCTTTGAAATGCTCGAGACACTGCTTGAGAGAGGGGGACTGATTTCCAGATCCCAACAATACCTATTAGGAAACATATTTCCAAAATAACAATTAACAGTGTTGTTGAGAATGAAGTAATGAAGGGAATTCTTGTGCCTGCATTGTTTGGAATGTAGATCAAATTTGCCATTATGAAAAGCAATACATGTGTTCCACATGCACACATAAAAATATCAAAGAGAGAACCACTAGTGAAATCTAATAATTATACTCTGGACATTTTCCAAATAAGACAAAACAAGATATTTTATAGAATATTTTTAAATTTTTAAATTAATCATTTTATTTAAGCACCATATTTACAAACATGTTTGTAGTTGGGTTTCAATTATAAAAAAAGGCACCCCCTTCACCAGCACAATATTCCCACCACCAATGCCCCCCACCCCCATTTCCCTCCTCCCTGACCTCCTGCCTGAATTTGAGACAGGCATTCTATTTCTCTCACTTACAATAGTACCTGGTAAGGCTTGAACAGGGAAAATTACATGCAAAGTGAGTGCTTTAATCTCAGTGCCTAAACCCTTTTAATCTCTTTCCAGTCTATGACACATTTTTATTTCTACTTGGTGTTTCTGTTATTTTTAAGTCATCTCCATCCATCAGAGTTTACTCCAGGATCTTTATTCAAGGATTATGCTTGGTTATTCTAAGGGTACTATTCCAATGTGTCAGGGATAGAACTGTTCATTCACATGCAAGGCAAGGGCTAAATTACCTGAATTTACCCTCTGTACCATCTGATCAGTCATGATTCATTAAAATATTTAGTAAAATGATGTCCTGGTATTATGGAAGAATAAACTAAGTTAAAAATTATTTAAAAAATGTTGTTTTCAGAAAATAACCCTTGATGTTGGCCATTAAGTTGTGTCATAGGGATAAAAGTTAATTTGTTTTTTAAAATTAGTCTTTTTTAATAATTATAATTTTGAAAAATTTGCTCATAAGTTATTTGTAAGTTTACAAAATAGAAAGCTATGTTAAGTATATAAAATACTACTAACTAATGAGCATTCATTATCAGGATAATTTTAGGGGCAGAGAAGTAGCAAAACTTAATTTAAGGCTTATTTTATCCCCTTTGTTTATGGGGTTGAGTCCTCAAAGAAATATTTTACATTAATGCTATACCATATTTTATCTGTGATAAATTCTATGAACTTTATATCTCTGTAGTTAAATTGAAGTAATTAATCTATTTTAAATTTATTTGTGTATATAGGATTAAAAAGTTAACACATTTGTTCTTTTTATATAATTGATCAGCACTACTTGTTAAAGATCTCAAGAGAAGATTTAAATGAAAAATTGTCCAAACAGGTAGCCGATAGGCATTTGAAAAGGTCATCATCATGAATTATTATGGAAATGCATTTTAAAATCATAATAAGATGAAAATCACGTGCCTTTGAAAAAACTACATCAATACATTTGGTGAGGCTATGGATAAAACAAAATAAAACAAACAAAAAGAAAACCCTGATTCATTGTTTGTAGAAATGCAATATGGTGCAATCATTTTTGGAAACAGTATGGAACTTCTTAAAGAAACTAGATTGTACTACCCATCTTATGAGTAAACACACTTTTAGATATGAACTAACACCAAAATAAAGCACTAATGATAATAACTAAAAATGTGGATAATAACTAAAATTATTTTGGTTTTATTGATAATAAAATAATTTATTAATAGGCTATAGTTTGTTCTATCCCATTTCAATGCAGTAAAATTAAGATACAGTTAAATATATGCTAAAGTGGCCACTGGGCTTTCTGAACATTGCTTGTGAACCTCATTAAAATAATAAGATCCAGTCTATATTGTAAAAATAAAAATTATTTATGTTCAGTTTGTATAAATGTTATAGTGAAACTTACCAGTGGGAATTTAAAATCAACAAAAAATAGGAACAATACACAAACAAATATTATGACGTTCAAAGTAAAATTAATATATTTGCAAGAACATGAATCCTAAGCTATAGAAGGAATATAAATTAAAATATTATGTAATAGACAATCTGATTATGAAATGATTCTGATACTAATAAATTGATAATAGTTGCGAGAATGTATGATGTGCAACTAAACCTAACATAAATTTATTAATTTATGTTTTTAGAAATATAGACATCTAAATGTCTTCAAATATTTTTGTGTATTATTAAATAAAATATTTAGACAATTATAAAGTTATAATGAAGTTACAATTCGAATCATGAAAAATGTTACATCAAATAAATTTTTATTTTTGAATCAAACAATTACTTAGTGGTATGGTTCCTTCTTTAAAGGGTTCAAATTTTATTTTATCATTTGTTAGCCAGACTTCGTTGTAGCAGGATTGATTCTATACTGTCCTATGAATCATGATTATTCAAATAATAGCAATAGTTTTATAACATTATATTGACATTTAAGATATAGTCTTGAATTTATATTTAACAACACATGTTGATAAAACTCACGTAGCGGGAAATCTCCTAGGGTATGAAGAGGGTGTGTGATAGAATTGCACATTTTCTATGTATAACTATTTTCTCTGTGGATATTTTCAGATCATGATGGCATCAGCTGACAAAATTTCTAAAACTTATTACAACTCACAATTGCCTTCATAGTGAGCTAATATCACTAATGTAACACATTGTTTTGTTTCTGTTCAGATTTTATTAGAAATCTAGTTAAAATTGTGTCTGATTTTCTTTATTTTAATTTTTATTATTACTTTTAGATAAATATTTTTTATTTAAGCACCATGGTTACAAACAAGTTTGTAATTGGTTTTCGGCCATAAAATGCACACTGCTCTTCACCAGTTCAACTTTCCCACTACCACCGTCTCTCCATTTCCTACTCTCCCCCAACCCTGCCTGTATTAAGACAAGCATTGTATTTCTTTATTGTTGTCATGGTAGCTGTTAGTGTAATTATTTTTCTATCTGTACTTACCACTCTTTGTGATAAACTTCATATCGTGACTTGTCCTTTCTGCCCTCATCTCTATTGTTGAGGTGTTATTGACTCTGGGTGTTATTATTATACTGTTTTTTATTTTCTTAAATCTCACATATGAGTGAGACTATTCTGTGCTTATATCTCTCCCTTAAACATATTTCACTCAACATAATATTCTCCAAATCCATCCATGTATAAGCACATTTTGTGACTTCATTTTTTTCTAAGAGCTGCATCATATTCCAGTGTATAGAAGAGACTTAACATAGGATTGTTGAATCCTCTGTTCATAATCAGAACGCCAAATATGGGCCCTTGACATACAATAGATTCTATCATTCAATTTATTAGGGTGAGCAAATTACTTTCTGTTGTGATAACCACTTTATTTGGGGGTGATGGTAACAGGGAAGCATGGGGTTCTTTAAGTTCTCCCTAGGCTGGCATTGAAAGGCATTCCTGGTGGGTGTCAGGGGGAACGTGTGCTCCATCATGAAAAGCAGAATGTTTGTAATATGTGGAGGGATAGGTAGTTTTTACCCCAACCCAGCTTCATTTTAAAAGACATTGTCAATTTTTCATTTAAATTTTTCAAAGTTCTTTCAATATCTCTCCTATTCATAAAGGCATTACAAAAATACAATTGCGCTCTCTTGCTCTTTCTCCTTGGTTATAGGCCACCTGACAAATGGACCACATCTTTCGAAATCTTGGCAAGCATTTCTTCATTCACCTGTAGATTAATGTTTTCCATGTATATGTTAGCAATGTTGTATATCCTATAGCAGGTGACCCAGGTGTATAACCATCCATAATACCAGATTATCTATTTCTTCTTGAAGGTGCAGCTAGAACCCATGTTCTTTTCTTTTTGGGGGGACCTTGAGGACACATATGGTCTGCTCAGGGGTTATGACTGGCTATTACTCAAAAATAGTTCCTTGGAGAACCATATGGGACGCCACTGGATCTAACCGCCATCCATCCTAAGTCAGACGAGTGCAAAGCAAACACCCTATCGCTGTGCCACCATATTTTAACCATTTTATTTAGGTATCAGAATTTACAATACTGCTATTTATAGTGAGATGTTTTAATATGGGAACTATGATTTACAATACAATTAATGATAGGATTTCAGGCCTTTCAATAGGGTTTCAGTAGCATTTCCTCCACCAGTGTTCACTTTTCTCCACCATTGCCCTCCTCCCTTCACTCTCCCATCCCTTGTGGTAAGAGTCATACTAAAGACCAATTATCAGTTTTTATTACCTTTAGACATTTGTTATTTTCCTACTTCTTTGTATTCCAAGTATGAGAAATGTCATTTGGTGTTGGTTCTTCACCTCTGACTAACTTCTCTCAGCAAGATACTCTCTGAACTCAGTCAAGTAACACAAAATTTGCATCATTCTCTATTCTTATATTCACTATATTTTCTTGTTTATACCGTCATGTGTCTTAGACACTTTAGTTGTTCCCCGATTTGCTAGTTGTGAATAGTGTTTTTATAAATATTAGAGTGCAATTGTCTTTTCTGAATAGCAAATTCATGTTCTTTTCAAGTTGCCACTTCATTCTTCACATGAGTCGGCTCCTCAAACCTTATTTTATCCACATTTAAAGGCCCTACACAAAATTCCCTGTTAATATGTTTCCAGCCTCCTCTAATCAACCAAATCATCTCATCTTTGAGTCAATAAAGACAGGTGATACAATTTATTGTCACATGTGATAATTTCCTAACTAATAATTTAACTTTCAATAAATAACTTCTGTAATGAAAGCAAATGAAGTTGATATGGACATTTTGCAGGGTAGTGGATTCTAGGTTGGAAGTAATTTATGCAGTGCTTCATCCAGTTTTTTGTATTGTGTATTATGTCATATAAAATATCTTTTGTGATACTTATTATGTTTTCCTTCTGCATAAAATATCACTTTTCATGTGTTTAACACCATGAAATAAAGTTAAAAGTTGCTAATAGCTGAGTAGAAGTCATACAATGTTCCAACACCTGTTCTTTCACTAGTATTCATTTCCAATGTCCTTAGTTTTCCTCCTATAATCATTATCACCGTGCTTTAATTAATGGCAGATACTCTCTCTATTTTTCCCCTTTATTTTCCTTTCTAACTTTTTTCTCTGTTTAACTTTTAAGCACCATGCATGTAATCCTATTACTGAAAGGATATCATTAAAATTTTCTTCTCTCTGGCTATTTTAAATAGTCTTTTTGATTACTATATTATTTGGTCTTGTTTTATTAGAATATATTTTGTTGGAATATTTTGGGACTTCAAAATCTGTTGAAGGCTCTGACAAGAGATTGGGGAAGAAATAAGTTATTCTTCACATACCATTTTTCCTCTCCATCTGGTACTTTGATAATTTAATAATTACTCCTCTTGCATCTATCAATGTCCAAGAAATGATATTAATATTTCTCTAATTTTTTGATCATAACTTTTAGATTGACTGAAATATATATTGTTTATTATTGTATTCAGAAACTTTTGTGGCATTCTTGTTCTTTATGTAAAGATAATTTTATTGATTCTATTATTAATTCTTTTTTTTTTGGTTTTTGGGCCACACCCAGTAACGCTCAGGGGTTACTCCTGGCTATGCGCTCAGAAGTCGCTCCTGGCAGGCACGGGGACCATATGGGAACTGGGGGATCGAACCATGGTCCGTCCTAGGCAAGGCAGCAGGTACCTTACCTCCTGCGCCACCTCCCGGCTCCCTATTATTAATTCTTTAACATATTTTATTCTGAAAAATAAACTGAAAAATTAACGTATAAAAATGATAATAAAAATAACTCAAAAATTTAGTACATGTAACATAAACATTGGCTTTACTTAAAAATCTTGTCGTAATGTAAACACGTGGTCTTGTCTGTAATTTTATATCTTTATTAGTTCATTTCTGAGTACATGAAAATTACTTTTTTTGTTTGTGTGTTTGTTTCTGGACAGTTGGTAGTGTTCAGGACCTATATCTGGCTCCATGTTCAGGGCACCAATGTGGTTCTGGAGATCAATCTAGAGTTGACACTATGCTGAAGCTTAGAATATGGTGTCTTTCAAATTCCAGATGGCTTTTTTATTCAGAGGACAGGCACACTTCAGAATAAAATGATGGTAGATTTCAGTACTCTGAAATAAAGAAGAAGAATCTTGATCCTACATGATGAAGTCCTAGAAAATCCCTTGAGATGTGAACCTTTAGATGTGAAGAAGTCAGGGGCATCCCTTTGGTCAAGGAGCTAAACATCTGAGGCGGGAGTGAGAGAGGCTGTGGCAAACTCTGTATGGTTTTGTTTTTTTCTCTTGCCTTTAAGAGCTTATGGGCAGGCAGTAAGGGATTTGGGTTTCAATCTTTCAGGCAGTGTGATGTGGAGTTAGAAAATTGGGCTCTTTCCTGCAAAGCTTCTGCAGAAGCCCTTTGAACCAGTTGCTACCTGAGTTTTAAGGAACAAACATTCAGAAAGTATTCCTAGAAAAATGACTTCATGTGCCCTCTAGAAAATGTCACCTAAATGTTTTGACCCAGGGCAGTGCCTTCCTACAGATGTCTTAGGAGAGTAGATATTTGTGTCTTCTCATCCCAAACTACATTTGCATGGGACTCCAGGGTGAGACCCTAAGCCCTAACCTTCTGCTTCAAAAATGGAGAAATGTTCCCTGACTCTGGCAAGGGCATAAATATCCCAGAATCTCCTTTAAATATCACCACATTATAGGTGAATCTCTAAAAGCAGGGACCCTTTGGCCCCTTTAAAGGTGAAAATGAAAGTTACCAGAAGTCCACACCTTAATGCAGGATGTCAGTTGGTGGTGGTGGTAGTGGTGGTATATAAAACTGAAATGCTTGGGGCAGGGGGATGATGAATATACTGTCACTCCTGTTGAATGGTTGCTGTCTAATTCTGGAAAAACTGTTTGCCAGACTCCCAGCTATTTCTTTTGCCTTTTCTCCTATTAGTATGGACCCAACAAATGTCTCTACTGACAGGAGTATCTTTTACTGTCTATAAAATGGACCCTGGTACATACACCATACAGGGGAGGCTATACCTGGCCACATTCCTGTAGACTGTCTTCATTGTCATAGATCCAAAGAAAATCCCCAAGGAAAAGCAGGACAATGTGTGAGACACTTTGATCAGCATCTGGGTGAGGTGCCTGTTTCCAGGTATTGAGGAATATGCAGCAAGAATTTGAAGGGAGGGATCTACACTGAAATTCCCAGAAGGCAGCCTTGCCACTCGAATGTTCCTCAAATTTCCTCTTTGTACTTTCCCAGAAAAAAATAACTTCCTTCCTCTCATTTTGTGACCTTAGGTGACTACCCAGTCCATTTTCCTACCCAACACTGCTGCTTAGTGTCTCATCATAAAGCAAGAGATAGCTATTTTTGTGGGTCCTTTCCAGAGGGTACCCAGGAAATAGCATCTCAGTGTCACCCACAACATTCACTGAAGTTCACTGCAGGACATTCTTACCCCTTGGATGTTCTTAACATTGCTAGTTTCTACTTGAAGAGACTTTACTTCCCTCCTCTCACCTTTGTGACTCCAGGTGAAAGTAGCTATCCAATGTACACTGTCTTATGAATAAACTAGAAATAGATTATTGCAGGATATCACATATGATAGGTGCTTTCCATGGTGGACCCAGTTTCTTCTCCCATGACACAACATTAGGGTGCCTCCCACATTTAGAGGTAACTTCACCACTGGTCTCTGACTTCTTGGTAATTATGACACATGTTATTCTTCTGGGGACATCTAAACCCTTGATTTTCTTTCTTTTGTTTTGTTTTGTTTTGTTTTATTTTTGGGGGGGGGCACACCTGGTGACGCTCAGGGGTTACTCCTGGCTATTCGCTCAGAAGTCGCTCCTGGCAGGCACGGGGGACCATATGGGGAACCAGGGGATCGAACCGCGGTCCGTCCTAGGTTAGCGCAGGCAAGGCAGGCACCTTACCTCCAGCGCCACTGTCTGGCCGCCCTTGTTTCTCTTTGTAAAGGCTCTAGATAATTCCTATGGAGCAATGGGCTGCTTTATAACTTCTTAAAAACTAAAATAATCTCATTGTTCTTTGAAAAGTTGAGGGGACACCAGGTATCTGATCACCAGGAGGCAGCAAGGGCTGCTGAGAGCTTTGCAATCCCCCATCTTTCCCTGTTTTCCAGGACTTTCAGTGTAAGGAAAACCAGCTGAGTCAAGAAGAACATTTGTTTATTCTTCTTCCTTTAAGCAAATAGAGTAAAAACAGAGCCTTTTTAAAGCTTTTATAAAACCAATTTTTGGAAGATGTCATGCTGGGGTGGATCTAGGGTTGTGCTCTCTCTGGCTTGTTTCTCGCCAGGGAACCAACTGCCATCAGAACCACCAGCTCCTGTTTTCTAAATTGGTCTTCACTCCAGTAGAGCCAAAATATGTCAGTTGACTGTTAAATGGCAGAGAATCCAGTGGCAAGATAACCATATCCTCATCCTCTGCAACACCAGGATAGTTTTCTGCAGGAAGGGCCTCAGTCTGGCCTCCAACAGGGGCTTTCTGGTTAATCACTTCTATTGAAAGATCATTTCTATTGAATAAAACTTCTTTAGAAAGTGAAACGACAGGAAGAGAAATGTGTGTTCAAGAGGAAAACACTAGCTTCTCCAGAAAGAAGCTACTCCAACAGAGCAACTCTGGTCTGTAATTTGTGATGGGATAGGTGTCTCCCCAGTAAGGAGGAGTAGGTGATGTTGAATCTGGAATGAGAAAAGTCATGTAGGAGGCTGGGAACTGAGCGAAGGAGAGGTATTTGGAATAGGGTTGGGTCAAGGACCTGAGAGATGGAATAGCCTCCAAGGTTAGAGCCAGGGAATGGGGAGAAGTGAGTAGAAATTGACCCAAGTTCTTAGAAAGTTTCCCCAAATCAACCGAGTTCAGAGAGTTAATCTTTACACTTTCGAGTAGGGAGAGCCCAAAGGATCTGGCTCAGGGATTCAAGGGCATTAATTCCCTTTCTGGCAGCCTACAGGGTCCTATGAAGGACATGCAAAACTTTAGACTCATGGAGGCATACTACATTGCAGTTTGTAGCCTCTGGCTAGTGGTTAAGAAGTTCTAGGCTCCAGGTTTTCTGAAGGGCAATGTCATTAGAAAAAGGATGAAGCTGATGAACTGGGTCTGGCACCAGTTTCCTACAAGGCCTGGGTAGCTTTGGATTATGCATGACAGCATTGCAGTCACAGGACCAGGGCACTGGGGCCCGCTGGGATTCCAAACTGAGCCTTGAATTCAGAGGCTGGCCTTTGGTATGACATCATATTTCAATGCAAATGGCCATGGGTTGAAGAGGGAGTGGGAGGAGCTAGAGAAAAGGGCAGAGGGGAAGCAGAGGAATGGCTCTGATGTTGATGAGCACATAAAAGAAGCAGGGAAGTTGGGGAGAAATCACAGAAAAGGGAAGGCAGGAGATGGCCTGGCTGTGATTCTGATGTTTTTGAGCACAGAAGAGGGAGCAGGAGTGGTAGGGCAAAAAAGGGAGGGGACAAGGCAGGCTATATCAGAGGAGGTGGGCAGGGCGGGGGTCTTTCCTTTGGGGAAAGGGTCAGGATGGCAGGTAGACCAGTGACACCAGATGATATGATATTGTCCTCTGGGAAAGTAAGCCCAGGGACTAAGAGAGGAGTGTGGGAGTCCGGGTGTGTGGGCGTGGGCGCAGCAAGTGATACAGCTGTTGGGCTCATACCAAGCACACGGAGAAGAGAAACAGTGGTTCCTGGTACTGTGTCCAGTGACAGGGAACTCTGCAGAGGACACAGCACAAGGATATAGTAGGAGAGGGAGAGGAAAAGATCCCAATCCTGGTGGAGAAGGGGTTGGCTCTGGATTCCAGCTCTTCACCCCAACCTAGGAAGCTCCAACTGCCCCAGGGTTGGAGAACCTTTTTCTCAAAGTGTCAGAGGTCTTGTCCAGGGCAAGAGCACTCCAAGCCAACTGCCTCAGGGTTGGAGTGTCTTTTCCCCATAGTCATCACAGGTCCTTATCTCTGTCAGGAGCACCCCAGGCTAATTGCCTCAGTCTTGGAGCCTTTTTCCCATGCATGTCAGGTCTTGTTCAGGACAGGAGCACTCCAGGCCTGAACTGTTGAGTGAGGAGGACATTGACTTATTTATATTAACAAGGGAACCTCTTTTCCACTGAGGAATAGAAAATTTGCTAGGAGTGCAGCAGCAGTTTTCTAGTCAAGGTTCCAAGGTGACTTTAGCCAACTTTGTCTCTGAGTCCCCAGGATCTGCCCAACCAACACTATCACTAACAGAGGTGCCAACTTCAGGAAGAGTTGTCAAACTATCTCAGGGTCATCCCAGAACTGTTCTGGAAACCCTGACGGGACCTCTCATCAAAGCACTCAGTATATGACCAAGTCTTTAGACACAAGTGCCCTGTCTCCACCCTACCCACTGCCACATTCATGACTTCCCCCAAATCCCTGACCTCTCCATCAGCCACTCCTCCTTTGGCCCTGTGTTCTCTGAGGGAGAGCATCTATGCTGAGATCCTCAAAGTTCCTGAACTGGGGCTTGATGACAGGGAGAGAAAGGCCCCTTTTGAGAGCTGAGGAAAGTTGGCTCAGTAAAAGGGCTTTCCTCCCTGGATGCCCTCCATTGCTGAGAAGAAAAAGATGACTGTGGATCGGGACTCAAAACAGATCAGAGAAGCTTCAGCTGAATAACAGGAAGATTTAACTGAGCACAGAGTCCGGTTTCTTCCTGGATTATTTACAAAGATGCTAAAACAGTTTCATTTTTCTCAGTCAGGCCCATATCCATGGTTTCAGAAGAACTCTGGCAAGGAAACTCCTAGAGCAAAGCCCTTGATTCAGAGACTGCCTCACGGAGGAGTCTGGTCCCCTCTGCTGAGACGCTTTCAGAAACTTATCTCCACTGTACTGAACAATACCAATAGGCGACCCCTGTGTGATTGGCCCCCAACATGGGTCTGCGACTTTTATTCCACAGAGCACAAGAGACTCCAGGCCCTAGAGAAACAGCCTGTTCCTGAACAGCACTGCATGTGGAACTACCATGGACTCAGTTATAGTATCCAAAAAGTCTCTAAATTTGAGGAAATAGGCTCATTGAACCCCTCCCTATTCACGGTCCTTGGGTCTGCAGGAGGATTGTTGTTCTATCCTGGCTTCAGACTCCCCAACTCAGTGTCTCTTTAAATTGTTTCCTTCTTAAGACATTGGCGAGTCATGAAATCCCCAGGAACTAGTCTGATGTCCTTATCTGGTACCAGAAATTAATTTTTCTTATGTAGTCAAAGAGAATAGAAAGGAGCAACATAGCACAGCATATGAGGGCACATACAAGACCAGAGTAGAGAGCACCACCTTGAAACAAACTTCATAAGGAGCTTAGAAATAAGTGTATAGGAATACTCCAAACACATTTCAAAATTTGAAAACTAAGCTTGACCACTGTATTTCACAAAAGGTGACAGGTAGGAGGTGATTCTGTGGTCATGGAGGCCACAGGGCATATAAGTTTATAAGTTATTTTGAAAACTAAACATATTTATTTTTATTGTACTATTATAATTTTTTTTTTAGTTTTTGGACCACAACCAGTGACACTCAGGGGTGACTCCTGGCTATGCGTACAAGAGAAATGCCCTACTTCTGTGCTATTGCTCAGGCCCCTAAATATATTTGTTTTATCTGTACAAATAATTACCAATAAGTTGTATAAGCTCTGATTGTATGTTTCTTCTGGTTAGGAAATAATTTAAAGTGGTATAAAACAATACTTATTTGTCTATTTTCGTGTGAACTTGAAAAATATAAAATGTAAAACTAGCATAAGGAGTACATGGTTTCATGGGTATTATTGTTTAATTGAGGTTAAAGAGGATACAATTAAAATACTATATAAATTATATTTATATATATTTTTATATTTCTATTTATGACATACAGTAATAGTATGTTAGAGTGGAGTATTTTCAAACTTTAGGTGCTTATGTACAAATTACAAAAAAAGCTGGAGTGGCCATACTAATATCAGATAATGCAAACTTTATACTCAGGAAGGTTGTAAGGGACAAAGATGGACACTATATATTAATCAAGGGGTATGTAGAGCAGGAAGAAATCACGCTTCTAAACATATATGCACCGAATGAGGGTCCAGCAAAATATTTAATACAATTGTTGACAAAGCTGAAAAATA
>PVKC010019399.1:0-19115 GCA_004027635.1 Crocidura indochinensis
ACAGAAATGGCCAAGTCCTCAGTACCTGCACAGGTTTTGAATGATCTATGGCTGTGCCTCAGGTGAGCTCCCGACAACATGACTTTATGGATTTTAATTTTTACCTCTAGACAAAACACTAATACAAAAGTCTTTTTAGAGTGAAAATTCTTTAATATCTAAATTTTCAGTCAAGATCCCAGTCCCACTTCTCAATCTTTTACATCAAAGAGATTGAACCCTTGAAGCGAAATAGGACAGCACTTCACTGGTCACAAAGGTGAAAATAACCACCTGCAATCTTCCCAAATTAGGGCTCAACCAGTGAGGGAGGAGCAGGACTGCTGGAGAAGTGGCCACCAAGATGGTGTTTTCATCATAAGTAATCATTTTCTCTGTAGGTCCCTCATACTTCCCCAATTATCTTTCCATTTACAGCTCAATCTACCAATGGGGGTTGTTATTTGCCCTTTTTTTTGGTTACTCCTGTTACCTTATTGTCTTTTAACTTGTCAACTTGTTTCCTGGTATTACCAGCAAGAGTTAACAGGCTCTCTTAGGAAGTTACACACCCAGCAAAGTTCTTTGCTCACCAATACACGGCTTTACCTCAATTTCTTCCTTGCTTAAATTCAGTAAAAGCAACAGCCTAAATCTGTAAAAACAATTAAAAATGGTTTTTCTTTATCCTCTACTAATCCGTTTTACCTCTTAGTTCTGTGAAGTTGAATAGTTTGGCATGAGTGCTATTTCCACCCTGATTAAAACTCTTCTGAACTCTATTTTGCTATCTTGCCAACAAATCTTATCTCAGAATGTCCCTAACATGTGTTGTCATGTCCCCCAACATGTCAGTATGTGCTTTTTGTGTAAGCTCATTGCCTGGTGTCTGGAGTCTGTCTCCTGTCATTAGTAGGCCCTCTACTTCTGTTCTAATCCAAGATGTGAAGATCTCTCCACTAGCAGATGTCTATGAATAGTCTCTGAATACATCCTTACACTGACATTTTCATAAGCTGTTAAGGCACCTTCTTTCCAATGTCTGACAGGTTTGCTAGTCTCTGAAGATCTTCAGCAGGTCAGTGTTCTTAAATGTTAAGTAACCTATAAAATCTCCCAAAGTAATTTTTATTCTTATTTTATGAAAGAGCAAAGCCAAAGAAGTGATTGGTTCAGTTAGCCATCTTGAAATCAGCCTTTACAACCACACCCAGTATTCTGAAATCTGAGGAATGACAGTACTAGTCATTATATTTTTAAATGCTTCCAAGAAAGTGAGGAGAGGGGTCGGGGAGGTGACGCTAGAGGTAAGGTGTCTGCCTTGTAAGTGCTAGCTAAGGAAGGATGGAGGTTCCATTCCCCGGTGTCCCATATGGTTCCCCCAAGCCAGGGGCAATTTCTGAACACTTAACCAGGAGTAACCCCTAAGCATCAAACGGGTGTGGCCGGGGGAAAAAAACCAACAACAAAAAAAAAGTGAGGAGAATTAGCACACTAATAGAACCCAATTAACTCATCCCCCCCCCCACCAAACCCCAGAGATAAAGGTGGCAAAAAGGCTTCAGAATATTGGAAAAATTCTCTTCGGAGAACTGAACATATCCCAAATTTTATGATAGGGACTATCTGGGCAGTATAGAGCAGCTCCAACCAGAATTCTGTTTCTACCTAATGCTACTGAACAGATTCAAGACTCTCCCACTCCACAAAAATTTCTTACACGGTAATGAGGCTCAAGAAAATGTTTGTAGGAAATAAAAAGATACTGGATCATATTTGAATGTGTAATAACTATACTTTGAAATCAGATTCTCTGCCTAAGACTCTTAAAACAAATCACTCCCAGAAACATTTTAGGATCTATGTATTCTGTTTAACCCAACTCTTCTTTTATTGGTTGAACTATAGGAGAAGATTGACATTCCTTTTACCAAGACTTGATTTCCTTTGTGACTATTTACTGCAGGTTGTCATTTTTGAAGAGGGACAGAAAGTAAATACATTAAAGAACTGTCAAAGACCACAAGATAACTTAATAAATCAAATGCCTTTATAATCTAGAACTGGTTCGAGTTTAAATAAGGATTAGATGTGTCTCGATTTTGCTGATGATCTCTTTTGGAAGCCACCATTAATCACCATAACAACTAGTCCTTAAAAAGCTTATCCAACAGATTAGTATTCTGAAGTACATAAAGCCAGTGTCCAGGTACATAAAACCAGGTCTGAGATGTCCATTTGCCTACCTATGCCAGGACAAGTGTACCTACATAACAGCAGCAGTCTAGAATGTCATTTCCACCAGTTGAGCATAGCTGCTTTTCTTTTAAGCTCTCTCCCAATCAGTATCTGGCCATTAGGTACAAAAATGGTAATGGGAGAACACTGAAGCTATACTCGCTGCTATACCTGCAACTAATAATAAGGTTAGTATTAAGGTATGTGATTTTGGATGATTAATTTTTCTTGATTTTAGAAAATTATAGAAAAATAAAGGCTGCATAATGCTGATTTTACGGAAGCAGCAAAACTGAAAGATAAAAAGAACAAAACCCAAAATTAATAAATTGGGATCATCTAAAAGAAGGGAGATATTCTACAACAGATGAATAAAGTTTTAATTTCTTTTCACATTAAACATTGTTTACCACAATCAGCTAACAGAAATTACTATAACATTGGTCAAGTTGACATAAAATTAAGGGCAAGTGTTTGTTATGAGAAAACCTCATTTAATATGAATGACTGATGTTAGGTACTATATTTTTCATGATAAGATACAACTTATCAGGAAAAAGCAAATAATCCAGATGAAGACATGCTTAGGTTTTAATAAAGATAACAGCTTTTGCTTTGTTCAGAATAGTTATCAAAGTCTAAGATAATTTAAGTTAAAAGAAGTGAGTTGGATATTCATCTGGGTAAGGTCATAGGTCCAGGATTCTGTCATTATATACATTATTGGAATCATGTGGTGCTCACGTTTACACAATGAGCTGTTAATTTTGGCAGAGGATCTTCCGTTGTACCCTTGGAACAGACCAACCAAATTCTGACCTCCAGGCAGCCTAAGGAGCTATTTTAAGAGGGATAGTATTTTCATGTATACACTTATTAAGGCATCTAAATTTTTGGTGCTTTCAGTAAATAATTTTACTGCTAATTTTTATTCTATTTTTCACAACAGTGATATTAGGTATTGTGTGATATCATTCTTTCTATCAACCAGTTTATCTGTTTTGCAAACTTGAAATTGAGGTTTTATGAAAGGAAAATTTATAATGTGGGAACATGGAAAAATATATTGAAAATCAATAGAGGATAATTTTTAACCATCAATCACAATTGATAGTCTTTAGCTTTGGGAAAACTGAAAGTGTAATTAGAATTAAAATAGATTTTAAAAATAATCAGTCGTAGTAGCTTGCTTTACAAAAGAATAGAGCAATAAATGGCTTAATTACCCAATTAAGGAACTACTAAATTCTTCTTTAGTCAATACTAACAGAATTCACATTTGAGCTAGTCAACAAAGCATATAAATATTTAACATCCCATGACTATGACATTTTAGTGATTACAAAGACTATGTAAGTCTATCTGTATGAAACTCTGCACACTTTAGCCAGATGAAATAATAAGAGACGCACTGGGAATATTCCCCAAACCAACAACAGAGTAATAATAAACAATTAAAAAAAAGATTCAGAAATAAAAGCAGAAAACAATTTAACATAAATGAAACAGAACTTAACAATTATTGACCTAATCAAGACCTTTAAAATTACGACTGAAATGCACTATACTTTTTTAAATTTAGTTTTACATAAAGAATCTATTAAGTACAAGTTACAGAAAGAAACTGTTTAGTGCTATTTACACTCATTTTAAAACTCTGCTCTATACAAATTTAATTCTGATCAGTATGAACAATATTTTTTGTAGATCTACTGCATATAAAGCCTTTTCATCAAAGTGTTAGGATGAAGGAAATAATCCAATTAATCTTTAAACAAAGTTGACCACTTGAAACCATTTACACTTAATGTTTGCCAGGGCGGTGAACACTTACTTAGAACACTTACTTAGCCAGCAATTTGATTCTTAAAAAGGCTAAAGTTATGTATATGGAATATTGTTCTATGTACTACACGCCAATCTATAATTAAGTTCTATATTTAGGCATTTTATAAGTTCTTTATTAAATATATTCTACACATATTTGTAATTTCATCCAGGAAGGATTTCTTCCCAGTGAAAAAATATAAAATCTTTTCTATTTTTACAGGTTTAGATGAAACTAGCTCATGCTTTAGTATTGTGCAAATAGTTTTTTTAGCATATCAATTTTTAAATTATTGGTATAAAACAAAAGAATGGCATCCTTACTCATGTATGCCTTAAAAATTACCTTTTGATTTTAATACAATTGCAAGCACTAATACCAAATGCAAACTACAAAAAGAAACAAAATTAGTACTATGGAGAATTTTAAGAATTCATCTGAAATCTCAAATGAGTAAGACACTGGGCACAATTACAGAGGAGCAATAATTATGGAAAAATTCAACTTGCTGATATTGAAGTAAATAAAATTGATGAGTAAATGAGGTTTTCTACTAGTTCTGCACAATGATGAAAGTCTACGAGTGATTGGAATTTACCCCTCCCACATTAAGGCTAGGAAACGCACTCGCCCCTTTTTGTGCTGTGTGAACAAGCACTCAGTTACTGTCTGACTACAGAGTGCACAAGTTAAAGAAAAAAACAATTCATTTCATCAGCCCTAGACTGAGTGCTTTAAAACAACAGGCACATTTTTTTTTCATTTGTTGCTGTGAAAATAGTCACACTCAGTTTAATATTCTGTGCCAGTGCAGCCACCAGGGCTGACTTTGGTAGAATTCACCCAACATTTTAGTAACTTTCTCATTTCTCTTAAGTTGGTCCTTCATTAATTGCTGAGTGTCTTTAGTATGGAATTGTGCATGAGTATTTTTAGGTACCATAAACCAAGTAATAAATTCTGCTTATGAGGAAAATAATGCCAATCATTTTAGTGCAAACTGTATTGGAACATTTGATTTGTTAGTTCTGGTGATGGAAATTTTTGTGGAGGAAAATAATTTCTCCCATGAATGATAATTTCTTAATTTTTCTCCTGGAGACTGACTGTATTCACAAACCATTATATAACAAAACTGCTGAACATAAAAATATCAGAAACAAAAAAATCATAGTGAAAAATGTTCTTGGTTCTTTCTATTTTTATGAGAAATGATGAAGTGTTCATGTGGTAATTCAGTTCCATAAATTCACAGGCAGACTCTTCCTAAGGTTTCTGAAGCAATGTTGGGTCTCTTCTGTCCCAGCAGCATGAAAAACAAAGACTACAGCCACATCACACTTAGCAGACATCTTTACAGGATCACACAGCAATTACTCTCTCCAGTCTTTTCACGATTTCTCTGACCTAGGAGCAAGAAAAGCTGTGTTTAGAAAACGACAACATCCACCCCCACAAAAACCTCAAATGAAGGGGTTTAGAGTAGATGGCACCCAAGTATATTAAGAACTAGATTTTCTCATAATTTAATGCTTGTACTTTTAAAATAAAAAAAAACTGTAATAATGCTCTTAAAAGTTGAGCCAGATTCAATTATGTCTGGTTATTAATAAGTTATGTTCATGATCTATAAAATCTTTGTTAGAATGGCTGCATCTGAGGCTCAAGAGAGAAACTTCTTTAGTTCCAAGCTTTGTAAGCTACGGGCTGCAACCTACATGGGTCGTGTAATTGTGTGGTGTTGTTTTGAAGGAAATTTATGACTTTATTTTCAATAATGTTTAATCTGCATGCCTATTTCATATACCTGGGATTGCATAAAAAAATGCATAAAAACTGGGGGAAAGGAAAGGAGTTATTAGTAAAAAAGTTTAAGCAGCTGTGACCTAGTGGATACTTACCTTGTGAGTTTGGCTCTGGCAATGTCTCTCTGGCCACCAAATGCATCACTGTTGTTTTACCAAAAGGAAGTTTTAATGCTGTGTGAAAAGAAAAAGGCAAGTTGTTAACAAATATGCTGACGGACTAAAATCATTGTAACCAGAATGATTTTAACTGAATACTTTTTGTATGACTTCCTCAAAAGGTATAACTTCTGACTGGATATAGTATCTCTTACAAGATACAATAAAGGCTATAAAGCTGAGAACTCATATCCATATTATTACAGAGGGGATAAGGAAGCATACATATATGTTTAAACTAAAGACATTATACAGAGATAAAAAGGAATTAAAATTTTAATATTAAGGTATAAAGTTTAGATCAACAGACATTTATATATTTAAATATATGTCAGTCATGCAATATAACTAACTACACTGAACTGGTCATTATAATGCAGAAATAAAAGCAATGACAAGCAACGGAAAACATTTATTTTAAGACTTGCATTTTTCAACTAGAAAATTATTTTCATAAAACCATTGCTTAAAAAGTAAAACAATGTCTTGTTTTACTGCTAATCTGCTAACGATTTTGATCTACTTGGTCTGCTAATGATCTTTTTTCTAGTCACATCCTTTAAATGTTTTTCTCATTCATAAGTATTAAAAAACTTTGCTCTGAAATACTCCAGAAAATAATATATGTGTTAATTCAGTTAAAACTTGTTCAAGTACAAGTCATGAATGAATGCTCACAGTCATAAACTTGTACTTGCACAAATACAAATATCAAATTTCACTGTAAGTCTCTTTACTATGCATAAAATTAGAAACTGCTGAGTATCTGACTTTGAGTTATTTCCAGGTAGTGATGTGACACCCCATACTCTACTTTCTACAGACCCAAGAGATTACTTATCAAGTATGAGCCATAGATTAATATATTTTCAATTTTCTCCCATAGTGTTATGATTAATATGTAGATGAGATGAGCCTAATTATCTTCAATCTTATTCTCTCATACATTAAATACATTATTTAAAGTTGGCCCGCTATTTTCAGTTCCTTCTCTAAGCTTCTAAAGTTCAAACAAAAAAAGATATATTATGATGTAAAGAGAAAACATACTGATAATTTCCTTAACATTAATGTGAAATAATAAATTGAAAGTAAGACTTTATATTATTCAAAACTCCACTATTTGTACCGTATTAATTGCAATTATATACAAATCAAACTTTTATCAGTCTAGTAAGTCAGCCCTGGGTAAATTGCTTCTCTACTATTTTCAAATTTTTTCACTTTGTTCAAGTACTATTTTTTAAATTGGATACAAAATTACCAGCCTTCAATTTTCCACTGTCCTAAGTCTAATTTACAATGTTGTGCACCTCAAGTCTTAATATAGATGAAACTTCAACCTTCTTCAAACTGGTTACTTGAATATTTGAATATAGTCGCTATCACTTTGTATGCTATCCCCTTTATTACTCAGATTCAAGTATACTATAATACTGAGGACTAAAAAAGGAAACAAATGTGATTAAAAAAATCAAAAGCAGAATGTTATTATCCTTTATTAAATATCCATCTAAACGGACTAAAACAAGGGGATGATTCACTGTTTTTGTTTTTGAAAAAAAAAAAAAAAGAATAAATTCTATCGAATTGAAAGATTTCATAAAATGATAAAAAATAATCTAAATTGTTACTCAAAAACAAATGAGAATATTGCCCAAAATTTATATGAGTGGTAATAAATTAACAATTTAATGTTAGCATAAATTCCAAAACATTTAAAATGAAATTAATAACTCTAAGGCCATAAGAGAAAGACATACAGATCAATACCCATACCCAAAGGGAAATAAAGTCGTTAGGTTCACTTACGTAAGTCAAAAGATTAAATTTTCTCAACACCTACAAAGTTTATTTGAGGCACAAATATAATAACGATAATGATGATGATAATAATAATATAACAACAATAATAATAATAATGGAAAAGCAGGGCTAGAGTGATAGCACAGTGGTAGGGCATTTGCCTTGCACACTGCTGATTTGGGACGGACCCAGGTTTAATCCCTGACATCCCAAATGGTACCCCAAGCCTGTCAGGAATGATTTATGAGCACAGAGCCAGGAATAACCCCTGAGAGTAGCTGGGTGTGGGCCCCAAAACCAATAAAATAGAAAAAAAGAAAATCTTCATGATAGAATCAGTGTTGGTTGCTAAGAGTCAATTCTTACATTGAATTAGCCCATGTAACATACAAAGGGCTAAGAAGAGAATTATAAATTAAAACAAGTATATTTTAAATGACTCTTTTTTGGGTTATCTTTGGTTTATTATGAGAGACATGTCAACTATTGGTTGGTTTCAGACCATCAATGTCAGGGGCAGCTGTCCAATAGTGATTTATTCTCCCTGATACGTTCAAGAATGTCACTATCTTTAAAGAAATAAAAAATTGCTAGAGCCATATTGTTCTCTTTATCAGAGTACAAGAACTTCATCTCCAATTTTGACACTAACTGGTTAAATCTCTAACCCTTGGTGACCCATTCAACAGTTACTATGTTGCTTATAAAACTTTTCTTGGAGGTTTTTCTGGAAAAACCCTACCTGGTTTCTAAGCTGCACTCTCTCCAGACTGATCGAGTCTGGAGATAAGGTGATTTGGTAAACTTTCTGAGTACTGGGTCGCTGACTCTAATTGTTTCAGCCTGTTTTCTGCCCTTGTACCATCGCTGCAAGAAATGGCACTCTGCAGCTTTTATGACATGGTCCTGAACTAGGGTATGTAGAAAATGAAATCAAGATATGCTTTTACTTCAGTCTTGGCCCAGTATTTGAAGGGTGAACTGTATGCTTCTCTTAGATAATGTATGAAACACGGTGAAGATTCTACCTTGATAGACCCTCTTCAATTATTTAGCAGAGTACTAACAAGTAAGAAATAAAATGCTGAATAAATAACTAAAAATATGCCTTTGAGGACAAAAACAGGTGGAATGTATTTTAGATAAAAAGAGATTTCAACAAAGATGTGTTAAAAGCAAGCTAATTTACCCACAAATTTCTTATTGACTATATCTGAGAAACATAATAAAATCAAAATTGCTGGTGGTAAAAACACACCCCCATTAGGGGGCACTATTGAGCTATTTTCTTCAAACACCTTAAAAAGCCATAATAGTTAATAATTAAGGTGTAACTGCGTGCCAAGCACTGTTCTAAGTGCCTAGAATAAACAAGCTAATCAAACCTTCTACCTTTTGAGGTATGCACTGTTGTTACTCCATTTTAATGATAAGAACAATACTGAACACAAAACAATCATTGCCAGTAAGAAGTGGAACTCAGCTACATTTTGGACAGTCAGTTTCTAAAATCTGCTCTATTACCACACCATACTGTCACTCACTTGAAGTTCAATCATCTACTTTTATTTTCGTATGACTAGCAATTATATCAAACTTAAAACATTCCTTCATTATTACAACTGAAAAACCATTCATCACAAACTTTTTCTATTTTAGTTTTAACTTTAAAACTTCATAGTTAAATAATATTAGACAGAATATAATAAAATCATACTTATGAAAAAACAGGTCACAATTTCAACCTATAATGAGTTTATTTCATAAGGCAGTAAACTTACCTTAGGGCTAAAATTAAATTTAACAGAGTATAAAATGTAAAGACATCAAAATGCTAAAAAACAGATAGTATATTAAATTTGAAATAACATTTTAATAAATTTTATTAAAGTGTACAAATTTTATTACATTTTAATAAATAATTTTAATATAATTTAAAGCACAAATATTGCTATGGCACGTATATTAATTACATTACAAAGGTGACTTACCTCCTAAAGTGACATTTCCATGTAAAAATCGCCCTTGATAAATAAGTCGTAGAATATTTGGACTGCTAACCTGCTCTTCTTCCCAGTCTGAAAAGAATGAATGAACTTATTAGGCAAATTTAGCTCACAAAGTATTTCTGCATTGGTCTAAATATTCAGATACAAATCAAAGAGATACTTTGGAACTAAAAATATATTAATATAGAGAATAATGAAAGAGTTAGACCTCAATAAACTGAAAAAACAGAAACCAAAAAGAAAGAAATAACAACAACACCCCCCCCCCCCGCAAATATCTGCTTCTGGAAAACGTTGATTTACTTACTTCATTGTCTTTTTAAAGTAATTAGTAAATATCACTGAAGACATAATGCTATTTCATCCCCCCAAAAAACAAACACACACCAAAACTAAACTTGATTACTGCAAAGCTATGTTAGTTCACAAAGAAAATCAAAAGGCAAAGTGATGCGTTGATGAGCAACCAACAATTTCATTATAGCAGGTATCTACATGAGATTAAAATATGGGGCTTGGCTGTTAGGACTCTGATGTTGTTAGAGAACATACGATTATTACTTTTTTGTTGTTGCTGTTGTTTGTTTTTTGAAGGGATCATATGGTCAGTGCTCAGAACTAACTCCTCTCTACACTCAGGAATCACTCATGGAGGGGACAGGGGATCATTTGGGATGCCTGGAATTGAGCCTGGGTTGATTAGTGCAATACAAGTGTTCTACTCACTGTTCCAGATTCCTGCTTACTTTTTACTAACTTGTAGATTTAATAATTTAAGCTCTGGTTTTGATGAAGAGTTGAGAATTCATTCATCACCTGTCTGAATTCTAGTATATTCTTTGACCAGATGATTAGCTGATGCTAATACTAAAACTATGATAAATAAGTCATAGAATATTTAGACTGCTGTGGTGGTACCTCACTCTTATTTTGATATGTAATTCATTGATGCAAAGCACTTTTTCATTTGCTTTTGACCATTTGTATGTCTTGAGAAAGTTTTTGTTGATCACTTCTCATTTTTTTTTTTTTTTGGAACTGGATATTTTTTTTCTTATAAAATTCTACCTTTCAAGACAGGAAGGTATGTATCTCATACCTTTATTAGACGAGTGGTAGGAAAATATTTTCTCCCAATTTGTGGGATATCTTTGTATTTTGTTCACTGCTTCTTTTGAGGTGAAGAGTTTCACGATTTAATGTAGGTCCATTTGTTTATATTTGTTTGCTTCTTGGTGAATGGTGTTGACTCCTTAAAAATGCCTCTAGCATCAATGTCATGGGGAGTTCTGCCTATGTTTTCCTCAATGTAAGGTATGGACTTGGGATAACAAGGTATTTAATTCACTTTGATTCTACTTTTGTGTGTGGTGTTAAAAAGGAGTCTTGAGTTCTTTTTTTATTTTGCATGTAGTCAACAACTTTATCCAACACCATTTGCTGAAGAGGTTTTTCTTACTCTACTTCATACATTTTGCTCTTTTATTGAAGATTACCTGTTCATATACCCTATTTTCAATTCTATCCAATTCACCTAAGAGTCTTTATATTCCCGTATCATGCTGCATTAATTCCTATAGGTTTATAGTACAGTTTGAAGTCGAAAGAGTGACACCTCCCATCTTCTTTTCCCTCTCCACTTCAGGAAATTCTGATCTAGATTACTCAACTACTCAAACACCTTACAGAGTCAGCACTAAAATTTTAGTGTCCACATGTAAATTTAAGGCTTATTATTCTGATAGGCTCAAACGATAGTTCTTTAATTGTTAAGAAACTAACTAGAAAGAACAGAATACATAAGTAATGCATTTTTGCTAAGTAAAGGCTGAATGAAATTTGGTGCACTGTATGAATAGAGGTTTTGTGGTGACTGCAGATAACTAGATCTTCAAAACACAGGGATACTAAAGTCAACACTGTCATATTCATGGGGTAAGCAGTGAGTTTCTTTTAGAAAAAATTTCTATATATTATTTAGTGATTGTGTCTGTCTATATATTATTTACAATCAATAAATATTAATCTAATTAATTCCTTTTGTGTACACTGTGTCCTTTGTTGAGACAGCTCCTGTCCCTTATAAATTCAAATTGCTTTGGCTAGTAAAATGGAGTGAGAGAGAAAACAGTTAAATCACCTGCCATATACCATAAAAAAGATGACTTAGGAAAAGTTCAAAGGAATTTTGAACTAAAGACTGATTTTAGAGAGGCAAGGCAGAAAATAAAGAAGCAGGAAGAGGAAGGAATTCTTTATTGCCCTTCTTTCCTTAATTTTGTTTATCATGGATACTGACTGGCTTACAAGTCAAAGAACAGGGCTGAAGAGAAAGCTCGTTGGGATGAGCATATTTTATATGCAGAAAACCTGGGTTTCTCCAGCACCATATCTCTGTCCACTGGCCCAAACAATGTTGGCAACAATCCCGAACACTGAGACATGGGTAGATAGTGGTTGAATATTTCCAGGTGTGGCTTAACAGCCTCCTACCTCCACCATAAAGGGAAGAAAAAAACCAAAAAATTCAAATTATAGGAACCAGAGATAGTATATTACTGGATAGGGTGCTTGCCTTGCGCAAAACCAACCTGGGTTCAATCCCCAACAGCCCATTTAGTCCTTCAAGCACAGCTAGGAGTGATTCCTGGTACAATGAGGAGTTACTCCTGAACAAAGTCATGTATGGCCCCAAAATAAAACAAACTTTGAAAGAACATATGGATTTTAGATTTCCTGACCTTGTAATAGTACAGCAAATGCTGATATACAGAATAAATTAATTTTATGCCAAATTTAATGTTAAACAGGCTATATATAAAATAGGACAAAAGAATTTATTATGAATTATATAACCTGTTAAAGATATTTTCATTCCTCTGTGTTTTGGCATAGATTTATAGATATAAAAGTAGTGTATCATTTTATTTTAAAATGCATACTTTAAATTTACATTAAAGTAATTAAAACTTTGCTTTTTTTCTCATTTTTTTCTTTTCCTTTTTCTTTTCTTTATTAAGCACGCTGATTACAAGCATGTTTGTAGAATATCCCTCTTCAACAGTGCAACATTCCCATCACCAATACCACCCTCCTCCCCCATTCCTGCCTGTCTTCACCACAGGCATTCTACTTCTCTCATTCTTTAACATTGTCATGTTAGTTGTTAGTATAGTTATTTTCCTAACAGCATTCACCACTTTTTGTGGTGAACTTCCAGTCCTTAACTCTATCATCTCTGGGCCTTATTACAGTAATGTCTTTAATTTTTCCTAAAACCCATAAATGAGTAAGACTATTCTGTGTCTATCTCACTCCTTCTGACTTATTTCACTAAACATAATAGATTCCATGTATACCCATGTATAGGAAAATTTCATGACTTCATCTCTCTTGATGGCTGCATAATACTCCATTGTGTAAATTTACCACAGTTTCTTTAGCCATTCATCTCTGGAGGGGCATCTTGGTTATTTCCAGATTCTGGCTATTGTAAATAGCGCTGCAATAAATATAGGTGTGAGGAAGGGAGTTTTGAATTGTACTTTTGTGTTCACAGGGTATATCCCTAGGAGTAGAATAGCTGAATCATATTGGAGAACAATTTTCAGTTTTTTGAGGAATCTCCACATCGTATTCCATAAAGGCTGGACTAGACCGCATTCCTACCAGCAGTGAATAAGAGTTCCTTTCTCTCCACATCCCCACCAGCACTGATTAATCTTGTTCTTTGTGATGTGCCAATCTCTGTGAGATGGTACCTAATTGTAGTTTTGACTTGCATCTCCCTGATTAGTGATGTGGAGCATTTTTTCATGTGTCTTTTGGCCATTTGTATTTCTTCTTTGAAGAAGTGTCTGTTCATTTTTTCATATTTTGATGGGGGTATATGTTTTTTTTTTATTAAGTTCTGTCAGTACCTTGCATATTTTCTATATTAACCCCTTGTCTGATGGGTTAATAGTTTCTCCCATTCTATGGGTAGCTTTTGTATTGTAGGCACCATTTCCTTTGAGGCGCAGAAGCTTCTCAGCTTAATATAGTCCCATCTGTTTATCCCTGCTTCTACTTATTTGGACAGTGATATTTCCTCCTTGAAGATACTTTTAGTCTCAATGTCATACAGTGTTTTACCTACGTGTTGTTCTATATACCTTATGGTTTCAGGCCTGATATCAATGTCTTTAATCCATTTGGATTTGACTTTTGTGCATGGTTTTAGATGAAGGTCTGAGTTTGATTTTTTTGCCAGTGGCTAGCCAGTTGTACCAACACGACTCATTGAAGAGGCTTTTCTTGTTCCATTTCGGGTTTCTTGCCCCTTTATCAAAGATTAGTTTATTGTATGTCTGGGGCACATTCTCTGAATACTCAAGTCTATTCCACTCTGATCTGAGGATGTCTTTATTCCAACACCATGCTGAATTGATAACTATTGCTTTGTAATACAGTTTAAAATTGGGGAAAGTAATGTCTCCCCTATTCCTTTTCCTAGGATTGCTTTAGCTATTTGTGGGTATTTATTGTTCCAAATGAATTTCAGGAGTGTTTGGTCCACTTCTTTGAAAAATGTCATGGGTATCTTTAGAGGGATTGCATTAAATCTGTACAATGCTTTGGGGAGTATTGCCATTTTAATGACATTAATCTTGCCAAACCAAGAGCAGGGTATGTCTCCATTTCCTTGTGTCCTCTCATTTCATGAAGCAGGGCTTTGTAGTTTTCTTTGTATAGGTCCTTAACCTTTTTAGTTAAGTTGACCTCAAGATATTTGAGTTTGTGGGGCACTAATCTGAATGGGGTTGGTTTTTTTTGTTTTTTTTGTTTTTTTTTGTTTTTGGGTCACACCCGGCAGTGGCAGTGCTCAGGGGTTACTCCTGGCTCCATGCTCAGAAATTGCTCCTGGCAGACACGGGGGACCACATGGGGCACCAGTTTTCGAACCGATGACCTTTTGCATGAAAGGCAAATGCCTTACCTCCATGCTATCTCCCGGGCCCCGAGGGGTTGTTTTTTTAATGTTCATTTTTTCTCTATTATTATTGGTGTATATAAGGCAATTAACTTTTGCATGTTAATTTTGTAGCCTGCCACTTTGTTATGTGAATTTATTGTTTCTAGAAGCCTTTTGACAGTCTTTAGGGTTTTCTAAATATATTATCATATCATCTGCAAACAGTGAAAGCTTGACTTCTTCCTTACCTATCTGGATGCTCTTGATATCTTTTTCTTGCCTAATCGCTATAGCAAGTACTTCCAGTACTATGCTGAATAGGAGTGGTGAGGGAGGGCAGCTTTGCCTTGTACAAGATTTTAGGGGAAAGGCTTTTAGTTTTTCTCCATTGATAACAATATTTGCTATTGGCTTGTGGTAGATGGCCTTGACTATGAAAAAAGTTCCTTTCATTCCCATTTTGATGAGAATTTTTTTTATCAAGAATGGGTGTTGGCCCTGCTCATGGATTGGCAGGATCAGCATCATTAAAATGGCAAAAATCCCAAAAGCATTGTACAGATTTAACGTGATTCCTCTAAAGATACTCATGACATTCTTCAAAGAAGTGGGTCAAACACTGTTGAAATTCATTTGGAACAGTAAACACCCTCAAATAGCTAAAGCACTCCTTGGGTAAAGGAATATGGGAGGCATTACTTTCCCCAATTTTAAGCTGTATTACAAAGCAATAGTTACCAAAACAGCATTGTATTGGAATAAAGACAGACCCTCAGATCAGTGGAATAGGCTTGAATACTCAGAGAATGTTCCCCAGACATACAGTCACCTAGTTTATGATAAAGGAGCAAGAAATCCTAAATGGTGCAAGGAAAGCCTCTTCAACAAATGGTGTTGGCACAACTGATTAGCCACTTTCAAAAAAGCAAACTCAGACCTCCAGCTAACACCATGTACGAAGGTAAAATCCAAATGGATTAAAGACCATGATATCAGATCTGAAACCATAAGGTATATAGAACAACACATAGGCAAAACACTCCATGACATTGAGACTAAAGGCATCTTTAAGGAGGAAACAGCTCTCTCCAAACAAGTGGAAGCAGAGATAAACATATGGGACTATATTAAGCTGAGAAGCTTCTGCACCTCAAAGGAGATAGTGTCCAGAATACAAAAGCCACCCACTGAGTGGGAGAAATTATTCACTCAACACCCATCAGATAAAGGACTAATATCCAAAATATACAAGGTACTGACAGAACTTTACAAAAAAATAACATCTAACCCCATCAAAAAATAGGGAAAAGAAATGAACAGACACTTTGTAAAAGACGAAATGCAAATGGCCAAAAGGCACACGAAAAGTTGCTCCACATCACTTATCATCAGGGAGATGCAAATCAAAATAACTATGAGGTACCATCTCACACCACTGAGATCAGCACATATCACAAAGAAGGAAAACAAGCAGTGCTGGCGGGGATATGGAGAGAAAGGAACTCTCTCTCACTGCTGGTGGGAATACCGTCTAGTCCAACCTTTATGGAAAGCAATATGGAGATTCTTCAAAAACTGGAAACTGAGCTGCCATACGATCCAGCTATACCACTCCTAGGAATATACCCTAGGAATACAAAAATCCCTTCTTTACACTTATATTCATTGCAGCAAGACTCTGGAAATAACCAAGAAGCCTTTCAAAAGATGAATGGCTAAAAAAACTGTGATACATATACACAATGGAATATTATGCAGTCATCAGGAGAGATGAAGTCATTAAATTTTCCTATACAAGGATGTACATGGACTCTATTATGCTCAGTGAAATGAGAGCGAAAGAGAGAGAGAGAGAGACAGAGAGAGACAGAGAGAGATACAGATTAGTCTCACTCATCTATGGGTTTTAAGAAAAATGAAAGACATTCTTTCAATAATTTGCAGAGACAAAAGAGATGAGGGCTGAAAGATGCAACTCACGACATGAAGCTCACCACAAAGAGTGATGAGTTTAGTTAGAGAAATAACTACACTAACAATGTGAATAAATGAGGGAAGTAGAAAGCCTGTCTTGAGTACAGGTGTGGGTGGGGTGGGAAGGAGGGAGATTTGAGACATTGGTGATGGGAATGTTGCACTGGTGAAGGGGGGTGTTCTTTATATGACTGAAATCATAAAACGACAATCATATTTATAATCATGGTGTTTAAATAAAAATTAGAAAAAAGAATGGGTGTTGGACCTCATCGAATGCTTTCTCTGTATCTATTGATATGATCTTATGATTGGACCTTTATATTTTCCAATGAGTTAGCTGAAAAGTAAAATCTAGGAAAGCTTGCAGAAATTCTTCGTTTTATGTCTTCAATAACTTATTTGTTCTTTAATAACTTTTTCACTGCTCAGTGAACATAGGTAGGTCAAGGATCCAATCCTGGTCAGTTGCATGCAAGAAAAGTAACGTACTTAATGTACACTCTCTCTCTCTCTCTGACCCTTATTAGTTTTTTTGTTTTTGGTTTTATTTTTTTTTGGTTTGGTTTTTGGGCCACACCCAGTGATGTGAAGGATCTACTACTGACTACACTTCAGAATCATTTCTGGCGGTGCTCAGGGGTACCATATGGGATGTTGAAGGTTCCAGATTGGCTATACTAACTACTTATCCACTGTACTTTCTCTCCAGCTCCTTTTTTGAACTGAAAGTCTTTTTTAAATGTTTATTAAACAGGCACAGCATAAAGAATTAACATTTTTCACTTCAAAGGTAAAAACACCACTCACCCATTGGCCAATTGTCATACACATGTTTTGCAATGTCTGAAGCTGAATCGTTAGGAGAAAAGAGGAACTCCTTCGTTTTCCCGCTTACCAAGATGAGGCGTAGATTTATCTGAAAGAAAACAATAACTTAAAAAATAAAACACTTAAAATTTTTATTTTGGGGCTGGAGCAGTGACACAAGAGGTAGGCATCTGCCTTGCCTGAGCCCTAGGATGGACCATGGTTCAACCCCCCAGTGTCCCATATGGTCCTCCAAGTCAGGAACAATTTCTGAGAACATAACCAGAAGTAAACCCTGAGCATCATTGGGTGTGGCCCTAAAAGCCCCCCAATTTTTCTTTATTTCGTTTATTTATTTCGCTACATCTGATGGTGCTCAGGGCTTACTCCTGGCAGAGCTCAGGGGACTATACCTTGTATCAGAGATTGAACCCAAATAAGATGTGGACAAGTAAAATAAGATGTGGACAAGACTATATACTCTCTCTAGCCCCTCTTGAAAAATTTAAACTGAAAATATTACTCAAACATTTTATTTCACAAATTTAAATTACCACTAATATCTTTTTTTTGTTTTTTTTTTTGGGGGGGCACACCCCTTTGGTGCTCAGGGGTTACTCCTGGCTAAGTGCTCAGAAATTGCCCCTGGCTTGAGGGGACCATATGGGATGCCGGGGGATTGAACCTTGGTCTTTCCTTGGCTAGCGCTTGCAAGGCAGACACCTTATCTAGCGCCACCTCACCAGCCCCATACCACTAATATCTTTTAAGACTTTTACTTACTTAAATTATGTAACTTAAAAAAATAAGAATGGGTATTTGGTGTATGATTTTATTTCCTCTTATTTGATATAAATGTATATATGGTGGGAAAATATAGTTGCAAGAGAAGAAAGGAAAAATAAAAATTCATTATGTTTTTTAACTTAACTACCTCAATGGTGCTATGAATTATACATATAGGTTATCACTTACAACTAAAGAATTATTAAATTTCTCACTGGAAACTAATCAAAGAAGCAATCATGTAGAAATCATCACGAACAAAAAATATTTAGTTTATAATCAATGTATTAGAGGAAAATCAATAAACCCTTAGCACTGCTGGGTATGACCCAAAAACCACAAACAAAAACAAAAACAAAAACACAAAAAACCAAATAAAAACTTTACTATGCTAATGGTGGAATCAATACTAGTTATAACTTCAATCGCAATTATATGAATATTTTCTTGGGATATATGTGTAAAAAAAGAGATTCCCATCCAAGGGAAACTTGAGCCTCTGGAACAGACCAGAGGGACTCCAGGAGGGCACCGACCGGAGTGTGTGGAAGGCGGCCATCCAAGGGAACCTTTGAGCTCCTGGAACAGACCAGGGTGAGCTCAAGAGGGCGCCAACCGGAGCGTGTGGAAAGCGGCCACCCAAGGAAACATTGATATCTGATGACAGACAAGAGATTGTACCAGCACAATCTGGCTTGAAGGAGGTAGCGACTGGCCAAGCTTGACTGAAGAGGAGGGAAGGTCCAAAACACAGGGACAGCACCCTA